>BGNK01000897.1:0-103556 GCA_003297005.1 Symbiodinium sp. clade A Y106
TCCCGCGTCCCGTGTCCCGCGTCCCGCGTCCCGCGTCGTCCGCGTCCCGCGCCCCCCCCACGTCCCGCGTCCCGCGTCCCCGCCGCCGCGGCGAAAAAAAACCTATACCCGTCATCTAATGCCTCCCAAAGCATAGGCACTGATCGGAAACCCTAGAACAGATGGCACCAAAAGCCTAAGAATTAAAGCCTCCACCTTGCGTTAGCAACCGAAAACATACCTTCTCGAGGAAATGTACAGGGAAATCATGACAAGGAACCCTGGCACTGAGATGTTTGGACTAATGCAAATCTCACCCCTCAACCCTATAGCGATCTCTAAGCCCTTTAATCCCTATAACCTCTAAACCCTAGACTCAAATCGGGAAGCGTACCGAGTATCAAACCCTAAACCCTAAACCTTAAACCCTAAACTCCCTAAACCCTAAACCCTAAACCTTAAACCCTAAACTCCCTAAACCCTAAACCCTAAACTGCTAACCCCCCAGAATCCTTAAAGCCTTTGGTCCGGAAACCTACACCTCGCGGACCGAAGGCGCTCTGATTCTTGGGTTTAGAGGTTTAGGGTTCAGGGATTTAGGGGTTTTATGGGTTTAGGGCTTATACGGATTAGGGCTTTAGGGTTCAGGGATTCAGGGGTTTATGGGTTTAGGGTTTACGGATTAGGGCTTTAGGGTTCATGGTTCAGGCATTTTGGGGTGTATGGGTTTAGGATTTTCGGATTAGGGCTTTAGGGTTCAGGGTTCAGGCGTTTTGGGGTTTATGGGTTTAGGGTTTACGGTTTAGGGCTGTAGGGGTTTACGGTTTAGGCTTTAGGGTTTTCCTGGAGGGCTTTTGAAGGGGGTCTATACGGGTTTGCATCAGGGTTACTTTCAGCTTCGAGTTCAGGGTTCGATTGGGGGGTACTTTAGGGGCCTCAATAATTGCCAATACTATTATGGGGGTTCCTTATTATGATGAAAATTGTACTGTACCCCAAAACCCTATTCTAATTTGAGGATGAGTTTTGGTTTTCGTCTTCGGGTTTGAGGGGTTAGGGCTTCAAGTTTTCCCCGGTACAAGTACGGGCGATGAGAGCGCCGCTACCAGCCCTTAGAGTCGAACCACCTAGACTCACAGGGACCCTTGGGGGGCAGGGGGAGGGGGCGGTAGGGCGCCGTAATGAGGCCCATTTAAGGAAGTAATCATAGCCCCGACCCCCCTACCCCCTACCCCCCTAAGGGTCCCTATGATAGACCTGAACCTCCGCACTCTGAGCACAGAGAGTTACACCTGAGCTAGCCTGGCGTTTTTCCACGCGCTTTAGTTGAGGGTACTCAGCCTCTTCCTGGCAAGCAAGAAATCTCCAGGATAACTTAAGGGTGTAGGGTTGAGGGTCCCAAACCCTAAACCCACTAAAGTTTAGAGTTTGAGATTGTGACCGCATAGTGGAACATAGCTCTTTCGGTGAACTGGACCGCTCTTTCAGTGAACTGGAACGCTTTTTCAGTGAACTGGTCCACCGCATAGTTATCCCTTTGAGGCTTCAATGTCAGCTTCTGGGCCCATCGATGGCACTTTGTTTTTAGAGCTCAAGTGGGAGTTTCCGAAAATTCGGGGTACATTTTTGGGGGTCCTTATAATAAGATCCTACTATTTAGGGTACTACATTAGGGTCCCCCATTTTCGGAAACTCTAAACCCTATAACCCTTATAGGCCCCCGATTTTCTGAAGCTCCCAAATCTGCCCTTGTCGTTGAGGATGAGCATGGGCTCATGATCAAATGGAGGGATCTCGACCCTAAGCCCTAAGGAAGACAATCCCGCGTGATCATCCGCCTAGGTGCGCGCGCATGTGTGTGTGTGTGGGTATGTATATATATATATATATATATATAGATAGATAGATAGATAGATAGATAGATAGATATATATAGATATATATGTATATGTATGCAGGTATGCATGCACGGATGTATGGATGCATGGATGCATGTAGTGTAAATGTATCTGTACATGTACATGTAGGTGTAGATGTAGACGTATATGTACATGCAGATGTATATGTATGCGTATGTGGTATTTACAAGCATGTAAGTACTGTCATACTTTAGCCATATGGATATCTTATCAGCTACTTGCATTTATGTGTCTCGGCATGATGTATGGAATGCACTGCGTTCCGAAGTAAGTGTGTGTGTGTGTGTGTGCGTGTTTTTGCAGGTGCTCTTATTTCCTTAACTGATCTCGAAGTTACCCGCTGCGCTAGTTGTTTTTCAGAAACCCGCGCGTATCCTCTTATGTTATTCTTTACGTGAGCCAAGGTTCCTCCCACTTCAGACTTCCCATTTGCCCGGAACCTGCACGCGGGGATTTCTGAGGGCAGTGGAAGCTATTAGCATAGCACGAACCGTCATGCCTGTGAAACTCCCGTCTCGGTTGCAATTGTCGAAAGACAGCCGCGTCTTACTTCTATCGGCTATGCCATCCGTTGCCGAAGCACGGCTAGCTTAAGGCTGCGTGCAAAGATTTGCATGGAGGCATAGATGTGTCGCCGAGCTAGTGGCAAGCTCCGGCCACAACAGTTTGTGTTCACATATATATATATATATATGTGTGTATATATATATGTTACCATATATGTATATATATGTACACATGCACATTTGTTGGTTGATGAGAGGCCGTAGCTTCAAAACCACGTGGCGACACAGCGTTACGTGCCTGGTGGAGGCAGATTTTGTCAGCAGGAGTGCAGTCTCTCAAGAACAGCGCAAGGAACAGGTGAACAGGGTCCTAGACTCCTAGACCCCAAATCCCAAAACAAGCAATAATCACTATTTAGATGTTCTTCCTTGGTTTGCGGTCGGTTCAGGGCAGTTCAGGGTCTAGGGACCTGAACTCTGATTGAAACCGCTGACCTTACCTTGTAGGACCCTAAATACAAAACTGGTTTAAATACCGCGGAGAAGATAAGAAGGATCGTATTGATGATTCCAGTGCTTTAGGGTTTTGTAGGCGTCGGCGTATGTGTAGGTTTCTTTCGTATCGGGCTCATACTCGTAATGATTGTATGCGGGCTTATAGAGGTCTGTTTGTTCCTAGAATTCATGCCCATCAACATACAAGAGTTACCAGGCGTATTGTTTTCGGTATATCTTTCGGGCTTCACCACCTAAAACCCAAAACCCTAAAACCCTCAACCCTAACCTCGGACCTGGAAGCCGTGCCTGCGAGTGCGAGTGCGCGTGTCGAAACCCTAACCTCCCCTAACCCCTATAAACCCTAAACCCTAACCCCTCCGAGCCATATGCCTCGCCTGGATTGTTCGAGTGTGAGCGCCGAAACCCTAAAACCCTAAACCCTAAAACCCTAAACCCTAAGCCCAAACCGCCTCGAAGGCCACGAGCGTTGGCCAGCAAAAGGTCATCTATGCAGGCCTTTTACGCCGATTCTGGCGGGATGGTCCACTAGCCGCTTAAGAAGTGAAATTGACTTTCTGTCCCTAGTTACTCCTGGAATGTGGACTTACTTGTCAAGGGTCCCACCACGCACGCAAGAGCAACTCCTCAACTCAAAGCCTCCTGGCGATTACACAAAGGTGTGGGCCAAACCTTTGCGACCATTATATCTTTGCCTCGCAGGATGAAGCGCATGTCAGAAATTTGGCGGGCCTTGAACAAGGGCACCGTCCACCCAGCCAGGGGAGGAAGATAGCCTCCCTCTGGGCCCGGTTCTGAGGGCTTTATAGGGTGTTGAAGCATTTTAGGGCTTGGGGGGTTTAGGGATTAAACCCGCAACCCGAAACCGTAAACCCTAAACCCTATTCGAAAGAGCTCGGGCTTTGAGGAGTGTAGCTTCGAGGTTCATGGCTTGCAGGTATAGCCCAGTCCGGTTCCTAGCAAGAGCGAGGCCTGAAAGACCACTCACACCCGTTATCAGGATTTTGGGTTAAGGGGTTTAGGGTTTAGGGTTTAGGGGTTTAGGGTTGGGGTCGTCATGTTGGGTTGAGGAAATGGTTCTGAGATGCAGGGGTGCATGGTGGGGGACTCTGGCTTACTCGTTTCTTCATATCGGAGTTTCCGAAAATTAGGGGTACCTTATTTTGGGATCGTTATAATAAGGATCCTACTATTTAGGGTACTATATTAGGGTCCCCTTTTGTCGGAAACTCCCATATGTTAGGTAGACATACGAATTCAATTTTTAGGTTTCTTGGTGAAGAACAGTATAGTACACCTTGTATATAGTTTGGGACCAGGGCTTTGAGAACGACGGACGCATGAACTGTACAACCGGGTCTAGGGCGTGAACAACCGACTCTTCCCCTTTTACGGCGTGCTGAGCTGCAGCCCGTCTTCGTGAGCCAGACAAGACATGTCGTCTAGTTTAACCCTAAACCTTAAGCTTTTAAGCCCTAAAGCCGTAATCCTCACTAGACTATGGATATTAGGATTTCGTCCCTTGAAACTATTCAGCCGGTTTTCACTTGACTTAACTTAAGAATTCAGGGGGCATTCGGGGGGCCACATATGGCAGCATGAAGGATGTTCTGTCACCAATGGCCCGAGCGATATAACTGTAGAAAGTCTCGTGGCCATGGCCCTAAAGCCTTAAAACCGACTACACGCCCACACATGCAGGCGTTGTTGACCAATGTGCTTATGTGCGCTGCTCGAACGAACCTCGCCAGGCATGTCCCAGTCGCGAATGCTGGTACCCAAACCCTACCCTTTTATAAGACTGATGATCCTAGAAAAGGTGGGTGTTATAGGATTCAAGTCAACCTTGTCTTGTGACGATGGCCTGTCTCGCACGTGCCTTCGGAGGCACGAGATCCAAGAAGTGTTGCTTTATTGGGACTTGCTCGGACTGCGGGGCAGACGTGATAGAATGATTTAAGTATTTAGGGTTTAGAGTTTAGGGTAAAACAATAACTCTAACCTCTACACTGAATTCCAAACTCCAAACCCTATATGGAGATGGGTTTTAAGGTTTGAATTTTGGAGGTCATTTTGGATTGGGTTGATGATGGAGCAGGGAGTCAGTCCCCCAATTCCTCTCGACGAGACGAGGCTCCGTTTCCTGCGGCATGGCATTGTTTGAAACAAAATTTCGTGGTCAGAAGCCTTCAAATTCAATACTACAAATACCTATAATAAGAATTTAATTTCGAATTATCAATATCGGAATTTGATATCCTAAATTTATCTAAAATTTCAATATCTGATTCAAATTTAATTGTATTTACGAAAATAATATATTGAATTTACAATATTATTATATCTCGTTTGTTGAATTTTCTATCTTTTCAGAATTGAAAATTTTTTTCAATGCATATTTATTTTTCATTAGAGTTGATATATTGATCGTATCTGAATTAGATCGAAGGCGACGAAAAAAATAAGACACAATTATCTTTATCTTGAAAGGTATGAAAAACGAAGGACTCGATACAAAAGATTATATATAGAAGATCTTAGGAGGTCTACATAGCGATACTTTTTATATTGCCCGAGCTAAAGGTCTCGAGAGGTTTCTATAATATGATAGTATAGACTATTTTTTTGACGAAATTCGGAAGCAAATATTTCTTCTATAATCTGGAGAGGTTTCCGAACTTTTCAGGTAGGGCCCGGAAAAAATCCGGAGATAAGATCGTTCGTAATATTTTCACTATAGCTGATAGGAAAGCTAAGCTAGCGGCATTGAAGGCGAAGAGTCGATACCTGAAGTGTGGTATTATCGGTCCTTGGGCTGGTGATATAGCGTGTAAGTTCAGTGGCGAAGACAATTCCGACACCGTCCGATAGAAGTCTTACACTCGCTATAAAGCCGGCGGTGGCAAAACCATAGGCGTACCTCGTTACTGTGTATAAGGATAGCGATTGCGAAATTCTCAATCTCTCCAATACGAATATGGGGAGAAGAATGGAGATTTATCCAGCCCATCTCCATAATTCAAAGCCGGACAAATCTGGCAAAGAAAGCGGGGACATATTTTTCTTATGCATGCGGCGCACAGCCGCCGCGTGTATTATGTACGATAGCCCGCCGGAGGGATCCGCTAGGATTTTTACCTTCAGACAACATAATTAAAGGCATAACCTACGAGCGCGTGCTATATATATATATACCCAGGTTACATCATTTGGGATCACATATAGAAGTCTCCGTCCATAGGCCTAGCCAATTTCTTGGATTGAATTATAGAATTTTTTAATACTAGGAATGTTACACCCATCTCGATTACCAAGCGTGAGGTTCCCTTGAGTTATATGCCGCCGCCTGAACCCTTGCAGCCTGACGTCCAGATTGTCGCTTCTAGCGAAGGCCCCCGTAAGTGTCGGGAAGTTGCAAGGAATTCAGTAAATCTGCGAGCAACGCATATATAGATATGTGGGCATTATGAAAATCCTTAAAGAGAATTATTAATTGGGCAACGTGTCCGTATACCTCCACAGAGAGGTCAGGTAGCAACCGAAAAACGAGTCTGCTCTTGGATGAGCAGCCGCAGTCCGAACACAAGGCACGAGATGAAGCGGCTACTATGATACGAGAATCTATCAAACTAGACTTTGATCTTCTTAAATCTATCGTTAGCGATATAGGGGATAGCCTGCCTATAGAGGTAATTATATCTATCATAGCGCAATTTCCAGAGATCATAGAAGGCCATTTTGTTATTGAACCCGCTATATCGTAGGGAATTTACTAGCGTACCTAGAGGAGTCCTCGAGGGCCTCGAAGCACGGCCTTATTGCGTGCAAGAAGGGGTCACCAACATCCATCCAGTCCTAGTATACCTTCCCATAGTGAATATTTATATGGAGCCACACGTATATGCAGTACTAGAAAGATATAATAGCACGGTCCGAACCTTGTGGACACGAGAATTGGTTGGGTTCATGGCGGGCACCACGCCTATATATTATAGTAGAAGCCAGAAGGTTGGAATATAGTTATCCTCATATTCTTAAGGTAAAGTATAAGAGATCCTAGCACGAATCCTCCTAGATCCATGTTCCAATTTTCTGGGTTCTACTATATCATAATCCCGTCCTCCACTACACGGGTAAGTCCACTAAAGATTTTACCCTCTCTATACAGGACCTAATCTTTATAACGGACGCCAGACCCTCGACTACGACATATTGAAAAGAAGACTCCGACCTCCTAAAGGTAGGAAATATCGTCGTCCAAATATCCGACCGCCAAACCGTGTTCAAGGGAATAACCTAAACGATTGCACTCCTACTCGGGGACCTAGACCTCACCCTAGACTACACACGAGTTAAAAAGCGGAGCCGGGCCACCAAGCCAGGCAAATCTAACACAAACCTTTAGCAGCATATTCAAGAGGGGACCCCTCCAAGTTCAGACGACACTAAATACCCTCGCATAAAACCGAGGCTGAGTTCATCCAGACTTGCGGCGAGGTTAATCTTTAGTATATACGCACCAATGACCTCGCGGATGCATCGATCTTGGATGTTATAGAGAAGGAGGCCGATAACACTAACCAGACGAGGTCAAACCATACTCCGTGCTTGTGACCAAGACAAGCTCCCGGAGTATGATACTTTAAACCACCAACCAAACGAGCCTCCGCCGAAAAAGGCGCACCCGTATAAAAAAAAAAGAAATCTAATTTTGGCCAAAGCCATAAAACCATCCTACAAGAATAATTGAATTCTAACATTGAATTCTAACCCGGATCGCGCCCATACTTGAGAATAGGAAAATACCAATCTTCAAAGGTTTGAGTGTGGGTACTATAAGGATTAAAATTTCCATTTTAGATAATAAGAAAATCTCTAAACTATCCAGGTTAATTATAAATTTTCCCGAAGCACCCTCCCTAAAGAATAAGGGGGGCCTTAATTTATCAAAAGTATTGCCGAGTTTTAGCGGCGACCCGGTACCTCAACTATCGTTGATAGAAAAGAAAGACTAGCTACGTTATCTTTCATGATTTAGGGTAGCTAAATAGGCCCCGGGCAATCGATTTATGTATACTCAACCAATGGACGTAGAGACTCATAGATATCTTAGAAAAATAGATCGGATAGGATCATATCGAACCTACCCTACCCTGCTTCCATTTCCAGGTCCCAAGCCCTCCATTTCACCTTTATAGTGGGCCAGACTCTCCAGGCTCCAGAGTTCCAGTTCCAAGTCCCAGGCCTTCCGTTTCACTTTTACAGTGCGCCAGAGGCTGCAGGCGCTCCATTCCCAAGTTCCCTGCCTAGCCTGCCCTCGTCTACCCTGCCCTGCTCTATGCGCTGTCCTGCCTACACTACGCCTTGCCCTACTCTACCCTGCCCTGCACTGCCTGCTCTACCCTACCTTCGCTGGTCGTATTCTCCCCGCCTGGCCACTGCGCTGCTGCCCTGCTTACCTACTCTGCTTACCTGCACCATCCTACCTGACCCCCAAACCAACTTTTGGAAAAAGCCTTTTGCTCGAAGCTAGAAACTTTTCCGGCCGGTGTTTTTCTTTTTATATTTGGGGTGGATGTATTAAACGGATGAGGGGAGTAATTATTAAATATTCAAAATAAAATAATGAATAATATTGAATTATAGATTATGTGGATAATTCAATTATAGATTTTTCTCTATGTTCTGTTCATTATTCGAACAAATAGGAATATGAAGTCATCAAGATATGAAATAATAACTCATAAATTATACGTTAGTCGTCACTGCTTTAGGGATCAGAAAATAATCAGAAGAAATTCTGAATTCGGGCACTCTACCATCAAGTCCCATTCTGAAAAATGAATGATCAACCAATTCTTGGAATCGTTATCGGCGTCGGTCTCCTGTACAAGCGAGAAACAGAGATAATATCTGACCTCATTAAGACAGACCTGGCAATTTATGCTTAGGCTTAGACGTGCATCTAGGTCAACCTCACCCAAGGAAAGATGGAGAAGCAAAGCCCTTGATGGATAACCCATGCCCCGCTCTTCCAAGGCGATAATCTTTGGGCCCCAATTTATTCCTTATTGCAGGATACCCTAAACCCTGAACCCCTAAACTGAAACCCTCTACTTATGGCTTCTCAAGTCCAGCACTTCCATGAAGCTTCGGTTGGAGACCGCCTGGCGAGAGTCTGCACAACGAGAATGGAGTCATGGGGATGTTGGGGCGACCTATTGAAGGGTTAGTTGCTTTGGGGGTTTACGGTTTAGGATTTTGGGTCTCAACCTCCCTAAACCCTCCCCCTAAAAACCCTCACCAACCATAGGCTAACAAGCGACTCAAGGCCTCTGCGCACTAAACCCCGTGCGAAAGAAGCGGCTTTGGGTGAACTCCGGCAGTACTTCTGCATCCGATGACACCGTACAAAACCCTAACCTGTAGCCGGCTTTAACTGCTGGACCGCAAGCCCCGCAAAGAAGCGCCAAACGCTTCAGGTCTATCGCAACAGATTCCTTTAACCCTGAGCCCCAAAGGGTTCGGGCTGAGGGTTCAGCCCTAAACCCTTATACACCCTAAACCCTAAACCAGGGTCCGAGAATCGCGGGATGAAAAAGGGCTCCGGGCTGTCAGAGATCCCCGAGCTGGGATGGCTCAGCGTTTGGGAGTGTTGGGGATTTCAGCGTTGTGGTTTAGAACGGTTTAGGGTTTAGATGTTAACATCCGTCTTTCAGTTTTGGGTCTTGCTTTAGGTCGGTCGTCCTACGATGCAACTAAATCGGACTGCAGGTTTCTATATATAGTTTAGGGTTGGGAATAAGTTAATCACTAAGTCCCATGAACCTAAACCCGAAACTGCAACCTCCACAGCGGTGGATCTGCCGATCTGTGGCATGTTGGTACTGCCCGAAGTCCAAACGCCGGCTCGAGGGTGTGTTAGGTTGCAGAGTTTAGGGCTTCGGACTCAGCCATTAGGGCTGACGTATCTTTGCTTCGGTTCCATGCGGACACCATTCATAAACAACCCGAAAAGGTTAGAAATAACAAATACATGAAAGGTTTTGCATATTCGTCGGACGCCTTCATAGGTTTAGGCCCAGCAAGCACCACTGGCCCTAAGGAAAACCCGAAGCCTGAACAACTAAAGCCAACAAAACACCAAACATTTGGAGTAAGTAAGCAGCTTTAGGGTTCAGGGTTTAGGCTACCCAGACCTTCCAAAATCACTTAATTAAGGAATATACCTTAAGCCACAATAGGGTCCCTAATATGAATGAAGGAAAATTCCTTAATTAAGGGATTTTGCAAGATCTGGGTAAATCCTAAACGAAAACCTAAACCCTTCACCTTCCTCAACTCTTGAGCAGACTCTAAAGCCTAAACATACCTAAACCCTCAAACCCTATTCCGCTCTTCCTGAGACAGAGCTTGAAACCTAAACCCTGAATCCCCAAAAACCCAAAACCCTAAAACTGTGGCAGCTTACGCTACAAAGGCTTTAGGGTTCCGGTTTGTCGAAACCCAAATCCTAAACAGCGCAGGTTCCAACAGTCTAAACCCTAAACAGTAAGAGGTTTAGGCTTTAGGGTCTAAACCCTAAACCTCTCACCTGCGCTGTGGACCTCGCCACCTGCGACAGGTCGGATCTAGGAAAAGCAACCAGTAGCCTCCGCCCAAATGAGGGTTTCCGAAAAGAGGGGACCTAACATAGTACCCTAAATAGTAGGATCCTTATTGTAGGGACCCCAAAATCAGGTACCCCTAATTTTCGGAAACTCCCAAATCCTGAGACCCTAAAAGCTCTCACTCTAAGCCCCTAAACCCTGAACTCCAACCCAAACTCGCCCCCCATAAAGCCGTAAAACCCTCCGGAACCCCTAAATCCTGAGCCCTAAAGCACTTTAGAAAGCCTCGCACCACCCGTTGCAAACTCGCACAAGAACAGAAGATTGAATGTGCTCATGGAGTTAGCACTCTCGAGGTATTTTCTAGGGTCTATGGTTAACGAGAGCTCTTTTTGCACTGGTGCACGGAGAATGTGCTCAAAGGGTTAAGATCCTCAAGATATTATAGGGTCTACGGTTCACGAGAGCTCTTTTGAAATTGGTGCGTGAAGGCGCTCATGGGGTTACGAACCTGAAGGAATTCATGGTCTAGGGTTGGCGAGGCTTTTTTTTAAACTGGCGCTTGGAGCATTGCTTGTGCTACCACCTCTTGTTAGCTGTTCTTCCTAGTACCGCTAGCATCTTTTACTCCAATTTCGACGAATGCAACTGTGTAGCGCCTCTTCTGTTGACCCCCCCAAATACCCGAAGGGTCCAAAGTACCTATATAGTAGAATGTAGGGTTTCTATAAGAGTAATTACTGTTATGATTTGGCGAAGTATCCCCCATAATAGTACCTACGACCCTTTGGGTATTAACATGGTCTTGACTTCAATCCGTCGAAAATGCGGCGCGCGCTGCAACTGAGGGGCCGAGTTGCCTAGTCTCAACAGAGGCTAGCCTTTGGCAGAGTTATATATACTTCAAAAACTGGGCTCTTCAGTAACCAGGGAGAAAAAAGTATAAACTTGTACTTCATACTGGTTCCTTTAAGGAAACAGTATGAAAGTATGGTACTCCAAAGCTCAGAAAAGGCTACAACGCGATGAGAGAAGCTGCGTACCCAGCGAAAAAAGTTACACCAGGCCCTGGTAATGAATCTCAAGTCCTAAGCAGTCCTAAGCCCTGTACACCCGTGTAGCCGAGCTCCAAACCCAAAACCTTACACCATTCTATCACGGGGCCCTGAAGAATTAGAATCGGGTTTTGAGGTACAGAATACTTGCTGTGATTGTAACGGGAGACTCAAGAAGTTGCTTTTTTCGGTGTATATAATACACCTAAACCTAAACCCCGAGCCGCAAACTGTGTAAGAAGCTTTTAGAAGCGCTCATGGAACCCCCCCTAAACTCCTTACAACACTCTTGCATAAGGTTGTACACACCCCCCGGCAGACCCTAATAGCACCCTAAACCGAACAACCTAAACCCCATAAAGCCTTCTCAGACCTCAACAAACCCCAGTTACAAGC
Source organism: Symbiodinium sp. clade A Y106 (assembly GCA_003297005.1). NCBI lineage: Eukaryota > Dinophyceae > Suessiales > Symbiodiniaceae > Symbiodinium > Symbiodinium sp. clade A. Next base: position 11,982 of record BGNK01000897.1, read on the forward strand.
CTGCTAAGCCCTAAACCACCCTAAACCCTAAACCCCTCAACCTGAAAAACCCTAATAGCTCCCCTACGAGCCCCTCTGAGGCTGTCGCCTCCTCCGGCCCGGGACAACAGCTGGCCTGGTTCCATGTAGAAGCTTGGGGCAGGGGGTTCTCAGGGCGTTAGCCCTGAACCCTATTCTCCAAACCCTAAACCAGGGTACAGGGCTACGGGTTCAGAGTTTGGGGTTTAGGGCTTGGGGGCTCTTTAAGGTTGTAGTCTCCATTGTCGTTTCTTTTGTGAGTTACCTTGCCGTTTTACTTGTGGAGTTTAACCAAGTAAAACCCTGAAGACTGCAGGTGGGGTTGAAAATGTTGGTGGCTTGATGCTGCCGCTGCAGGGTTGATATCAGTTTGTTTGGGCTTAGGGTTTCTAAAGCAAGGGTTGCGGTTCAGAGTTTTGGCTGAGAGGGGGTTTTAGGGGCGTGGTGTTGTGCTTAAGTGCAGATTTGGGCTTAAGGTTTCGTCACAGGGCGCTCTCCTAAACCCTAAACCCTCTCTCTCTCTAAACCTCAAGAAAGAAATGAACAGAAGTTGCTCGTCGTTGCTTGCGGTGAACCCCCTCAACCGTCAATTTCAGCCCAACCCCAGCCCCCAGCCCCAGCCAGCCCCCCCACCACCCACAATGGCGCAGCTCGGAGTCGGAAAATTTTCCTTGCACACCAAAATCAAAAGTAATCGGAAAACTCTAGCCCACCCAGCCTCAAATTTCCAGTCCCCAGGCCCACCCCCCCAGCCCAGCCCAGTCCCGAAACATAAAAGAAATCCGAAAACCCAGATAAGTCCCAGACCAGCCCTCCGGACTCGTCAAAGTCAAAACGTTTCGGTGAAAACTTATTGGCACCCAAACCCTTAACACTTTCTAAAAACCTAAACTGACCTAAACCCTTTTTGACTGACCCCCGACCTGGACTTGCCCTTTAAACTTGTCGGAGCGCGTTTTTTTGTGTAATATAGGGGCCTTAATGATCAGAATAGGGTTTGGGGGCCCATTATACCATACTTATAAGAAGGATGCCGCAATACAGTCTTGGTCATTGTTAATGCCCTATTGTAGAGGGCCTAAGGTTCCAAAAAGGGAATTAGGGTTTCGAAAGATTTCTTTAAGGTTTTGGAGCTTGAAGAGGCTTGTCTGTGATCAGCCGTCAGGATAACAAGAGCAAAATTACTGTTTAGGGTTGGTCGGTCTTTTATATTGTTCTTTTCGGGCTGAGTGTTTGTCTTTCTGGTTACGGCTGAGGGGATACCTTAGCATGTAAACCTAAACTCTAAACCCTAAACCCTAAGACATATTTGTATAATAGGAGTTCGGGGCTAAGGTTTCTGGGGAATCTTCGGCAGTGGCACTTCTGAAGCCCAAGCAAACACTCCTTAAACTAAACTGAAAGCCCCACGCCCTTAAAAGCCGAGAGTCCATAGGCCCTCGTATAAAACCCAACAGCCCCATAAGCCAAAGCCACACAAACGCTAAACCCTAATGCCCTAATATTATTTAAAGAAGACATATTATATATTCCTCAATTAAAGGAACCCTTAAGGGGTTTGGAGGCTTCAGGAACCCTTGGCCGGCCTCGGATGGCCGCGGCCTTTTCCTCCCGACGTACAGCCTTACAGCCGTCGCGGGAATGGTCAGAATGTTACCGAGGGCTGTTGGGCTTAGGGTTTAGGGTTGAATGGTCAGAAGGTTACCGAGGGTTGTTGGGCTTAGTGCTTGAGTGTGTTGTATGTGGTGTTACCGGTTCCGTAGAATTTTATATGGGGCTAAAGACTTAGGGCTTCCAGGGTGCGGGGCTCAGGTTTCCTAGCCTAAAGGTTTAACGTTAGGAGCTTATTTAATGTAAAGTCCAGGAACTGCCGTGGGGTGTCGTTCCGACGTGAAGTTTGTGCTGTGCTGCTGCTCGTGTTCCATTCGTAAACTACCCGGTGAACGATACTAGCAGATCTGCTGGAGCACTACTGTCACCGCCACCGTCGGCCTCGCCCCACATCACGACCGACCCGTCGCCAAGAATGGCAGCAAAGGCACTTCCAGAGGCCTGGATCTGCTGCACATTCTTCAGCTGATGCTGCACACCACCACCAGCTCCGCCGTGGTTAGCAGCACTTGCCGTTTTGCCCCCTTGTATAAACAACTTTAGAAGCCCAATACGACAGTTGCATAGCGACGCACATGTAAAACTGTTGTTTCAATCTTAAACCAGAAGCGCTGATGATTGATCCGATAACGCATGACAGACCTCAAAACGGTGAAACCCCGAAGACTCAGGAAGAAGGTATAATCTTGAAGTGGCTCTTTTTCACGCCTCCTCCTCCTTTAGGGAGATAAAAGGGCAACAAATACTGCCGATCTTCCAATGTCAAGGGACCGTTTGCACTGAGCAGCTGAGAGACTTAGATCATGTGAGAGGTTCCTGTCGGCTTTACAAAAGGCTACTCTTTGAGCAAGGCTGAGAAATATTGGAAGATTTGGGATGCTTTGCGAATAAGAAGTTGCAGGATCGAAGGCCAGCTGCTGGGGTCTGCTGCACAAGGACCAGAGATTTCTCAATCATAAGAGAATTTGGGCATTGTTGTTCTGGCATAACTCCAGGATACAAGGACTTCAACGGGATGTTCTTCATGACTATTCCGAATGATATCTCATACGATGTGCAAACTTAAGGCCACGGTTATCCGCATGGGTTTGCAGCCTTGTGGATTTGAAGATCTGGAAAATTGAAACTGCTACCAACAAATACCTCGAACTAATACAGGGCCTTAAAAATTCCCATACTATGTGGGGAGTTCCGTACCCCAAACCCTATTCCAATCATTCAGGTCCTTACATTGCATGGTTTGGCGTGCTGCTGAAGAGCTCGCAGAGCTTGGACTTCGTGGTATAAGAGGGGCTTAAGACTTTAAGATGGCTTTCAAGCTTCAATTCACAAACCAACCGTAAAGACTCCAAAACCCCGTAATGAGGGGCCTTGGATCCATTTACGGAATGCTGATTGTCAGCTTCCTTCGTTGCAGGACGCCCCGCCCGGCTGGTGCGGGCGTTGGGCGGCAGCACTCACCCTGATGGCAGCCGAAGCAGCGGCACCACACTTTCGTGAACTTTACAGGGCGTGAATTTTCAGGTATTGCATTTTCAGGCTGAGGGTCCCGGGCATATGGCAGTTTCCGAACATAGGGGACCCTAATATAGTACCCTAAATAGTAGGATCCTTATTATAAGGACCCCAAAATAAGGTACCCCAAATTTTCGGAACCTCTAGACCGTTATAGAGCCCTTTACAGGAACCCTTATAGTAACCCTTAAAGGAACCCGAAGGTACTCCTAATTTTCGGAAACTCCCATATGAGGCCTGAGAGATTCGGCCTGGCAGGTTCAGGACCGACCTGAAGTGCACATGTTACCACCCTTCCCTGAGGCTCCATGTACCCAACATAGGGTTCCTTTAAGGGGGGTCCTTTAACGGGTTCTACAAGGGTTCTATAGGGTTTAGGGTACAAGGGTCCATGTACCCATGTAGTATGTACTTAGGCCTTAAAGTACCTATATAGGGACCTCTTTAAGGCTTAAGTATCTACTATATAAGTACATGGAGCCTTTGGGCTTCCTCAGTGAGATAATGACCCCTTCCCTTTGATACGGTTGATGATACAAATCCGGCAATACCTTATAATGACTCTAGACTATGGGAAGTATGGGATATTCGCCATTATTGGTCATGCATTGAACCGTATCTTCGACGCCGAATGTGTATGTAAGTTAAAAGATCCTACATTACATAGCAGTGGATCGAACTGTACGAACTCGAACATGACACAAACCTCACCGCTCATGCTCGCCTCTGGGTACACGCACGCGCGCTGGTACGAAAGCGACATCACACAAGATGCCAATTGACGCCTTAACTCTGAACCCTCTCCAAGAAAACGAAAGGTGCCCTTGCTTTGGCGTAGCCGCCCGAAAGTACCGCGAGGGAGTCACCGGTGGACGTCCTCCCGCGATCACGAGCTACACGACTGTGGGTTGCGGTAACCCGGGACTAGGGAGACGCTTGAGGCTTAACAGCTTGCGTACCCTTTCTGATGTTACATAAATCTGGGCTTAGCTCATTTCCTTAGTTAATAGTACGAATATGAATATTACATCCTGAGCCCATCAGGCCCTAAACTCTGCAAAACCATCAAATCCTACCGCAAGCATGCACTTGAACGCGGTGGCCACCCGGAGTTCACCGTATCGTCGCCAGCAGAGCTGCAGGGAGCCATAGTACCTCGCAGAACGAGTAGCTCAAAGAATGGGGCTTCCGGGAATGTGGAGTCCAGGGCTGTAGGGTTTTACGGTCCAGGGCCCAGGGTACAGGCTTGATAGGGCCGGAATACTTTCGGGTCTTTACCTCAGCACCTTCAGGCCCTCACACTCTGCCACGGCCCTGAGGCATTGACACGGGAGCCATTGTGAGGGTTTCCGATCTTCCTTCTCTACGAACCTGATTAAGAAACTCTGGTCCTGTAGCTCCAAAATATTTGGATCCCTAAATCGTAAAGGTCCTAAATCCTCATAGGGACCCAAGGCTTCTGAATCAGCTTCCCGGAGCGAAATCGAAGGTAGCTTGCTCAACTCCTTGATTGGAGGCTCATCGGACTTAGTGAGTAGATTTTAGGCATCTTGACTGGGGAGATATACTTAAGCATAAGTAGGTATAGCTTATTTATAATCCTAGTTCCTAAGTCCCACGAACCTTTAAATGCACTGTGTCGTCAGGAAGAAAAAGCAGAAGAACCGCTCACAGCTCTGCCGGTATATAGGGTTCTTAGGAGAACTTGCGATATCGCTCGTCCCCGTTTGGGCTGGTCCAGCGTCGGGTGGGCTGAAGAAAACCTGTATAGTATCCTTATAGTACCTCATCGTATCTTCATAATAGCCTTATAGTACCCTTGCAGCACCCTAACGGTGCCCTTAAAGGAACCCTAAACGGAACCTAAATTCTAAAGGTACCCTAAACGGAACCCTAAACCCTAAACCCCTAAACCCTAAACCCCTAAACCCTAAACCCCTAAACCCTAAAACCCTAAGAAACCAAACAAACTTTCAGAAGCGGCCTGCCCGGATCGCCTCCAAGTCTCTGCAGCCGAGACCGACAAGGCAAACTCGACCAGATTCGGGGTCGCCTCTGCTCCCAAAGTTCCTTTAAGGGCTCCTTTAAGGGTTCCTTTAAGGGTTCCTTGAAGGGGTCTGCAGGGTATCATATCAGGGATCCTACTATGGTTTATGGTATAGTATGGCTTATGGTATAGAGTCGCCTCTGCTTTGGGGTTTGGGACCATTTAAGGGTTCCGGGATCTATAGGGTTCCTTTAAGTGATCCTTAAGAGTTCCTTTAAGGGATTTAGATGGTTCAGGGAGTTTAGGGTTTAGTGTACCAGTGATGTTGGAGTCTCTGTTTTTGGGGTTTGGGATTTAAGGGGTCCTTTAAGGATTTATAGGGTTTAGGGTTTAAGGTACCGGGGATATTGGAGTCTCTGTTTTGGGGTTTGGGATTAGGGTTTTGGATGTTAGGGTTCAGGTTCGGGGTTTTAGGGTTTAGGCTGTTGCATGAGGGCTCCACGTACCTACACGGGGTTCCTTTGCAGGTTCTAAATTATTATGTTTTACCAGCTTCCTTCGTGTTTTATCAGGTTTACCATAGGGTCCCATGGACTGGTTTTGGATCTTTAGGGAATACGGGTTTTAAGCTTGCCGCATGCATGAGCTGTTGGGGTGGGCTGGGCTGGTAAATGACAGAGTTCTAGCCCCTCTTTGTGCGAATGTGGCCCTACAAAGCAAGTCTAAGCTCCGATTTGATTTAGCTTTGAGGCTTCAGAGTCCTGTGCCCCTCAGATCATACCATCAGAGGGACGTTGTTCGACCATCTAGCATCAGCAAATCTTATTAGAAGCCCACAAGACCTACATATGGGGGAAACTTTCTGTTCGCGCTGGCAATGTGCAAGGCAGGACTGTCGCTTGAAAACAAGCTGCTGAGGCACTGTGATAAAACAAGCCCTTCAACCCGAAACCCTCATCAACACACTTGCCCAAACCTTTGGAATAAACGACACCTCGACAATGACCCTGTGAACACGTGGACGAGTGACATCAGAAGGATTCGCCGAGGAGGTTGTCGTGCTGCTGAGCTCGGAGCTATTTGGACCGGTGTTGTTGGCAACGTCAGAGGCATTCGAAATGTTGCTGGTGCCTGGAGCTCATGCGGAGCTTATGGCTTAAGGTTCAGGGCTCCGGGTCAAGGGTGGAGCTACCATGATGCAGGACTTGACTTGACATGTAGAGCACATCTAACTGAGTCCGTCCAGTTCTGTCTGATAAAGCCTTGTTGATATCTGCGGCGAAAACTACGGCTCTTCTGGCGACAGCAGCACGGGACGAATCCAACAAACTGCGACACCGAGGGATGATTATGCAGCTTGAGGGCTTCCACTCTTTCGTGTTCAATCGTGTTCAGGTTTTAGGTTCGAGAACTTTTGGGTTCATCGCTTCACGGTCTTGGATGTCGGGTTCAGGCATCCGAGGGTCCGCAAACTTGTGTGGCCCCTGTCCGACAGAGCTCCTGTTGACTCCAAATCTGACCCCATGTAGAGATTAGTATTGAATATTGGGGCCTGAATAATTAGAATAGGGCTTTCGGGGGNGGGGGGAGGGGGGGGAGGGGGGGGTAGTTTATACTATATCTTTTTAAGGACCCCCCAAAATAGTACAGGTAATTAAGGCCCCTATATTATATTACGAGTTTAGGACTTAGGGTTATCTGCAAACAGAACCAACTAGAGAATCAGCGCAAGCTGAGGTGCCGTTTTCGGTGGACTCCGAGGAATCGGAGCTTTCAGGCGCAGGACCTTCGTCAGACGCTGCTCGAGTTTAGGTCTGGGGCTTAAGAACACAGAGCAACGCCGTCAGACTAGTCAAGGCCTCCACAGGGCTTGTAGTAAGTCACGCAACCGTTCCATCCCTGCAACGGGAGAGCAGAGGGTTGAGGGTTAATTGGTTGTGAGGACCTTTTTCCGAGGCAGGCCAGTTAGTTGGGGCTGAGGGTTTAGGGAGTGGGGTTTATGGTTTTGAGTTAAATCAATAAGGTTTCTCTTGCCGGGCATAGGCCAGGAGGTGATCCGCACAGTGGGGTTTGACAAGAAGCGTTGGTCTTGCGGGAACACGACATCAGAGAGTAGAGTAATAAGGCCTAAAGTTAAAGGGTCTAGGGCCGTTTATTTCAGGTGCAGTTTTTGAAGGGTGCTGCAGGTTGTCGATACAGGCAAGAACCCCGCTAAACCCCTTTCGCAACTGGCTTGCAACGTCACGCCAGGAAACCCCTGTTTACTATTAAACCTAAAACCTTATCAACCCTAGCCCATGCCCCCTCCTCCACAGGGACGAGAGGTTGGTCGAGTGAGGCGCAGCGCCTCTCATGCAGAACGTCTTTTGGCTTCCAGGCTGAACGAAGAGTCCATCATGATAGAGGGCTCCTGTCTACGGACGGTTCGATACGAGGTGCTCAGGGATTTCTATGGGGTTTCATGGTTTGGGTCCGGGGTTTGGGGTTCAAGGATACAGGGTTCTAGATGTTTCGATCGTTGAGGAGCTTTCCTGGGATCTGTCAATCTTTGAAGAATTTCGTCATCAGCGCTGCTCTAGACTCTAGATTCAGGACCCCTGAAGACAGCTGTGTACACCTTAAACTTGCTGTGATGATACGCACCCTACGGGGGATGCTGAACTTAGGATGAAAGCAACTGTGTTATGCGAAGGTCTAGGGCGCCTTTGTAATGCTTTCCGAGCTGCAGGAACGTCTATCAGCATAGCCCTCAACCATCCTCAACCCATAAAGCTATATCACTGTCATATCCAAAAGACACCCTGAAACGTACGCGCGCAAATCAAGAGCCGGCACGGAGTCGTTCTCATGCCTGCGGGACTGGAGCTCCCAACTAGCAGATGCATAAACGGTCTTCCAACCACCAACAACCAAACCAAAACGCCATGCCAGCAATAGCCAAGACCGTGGAACCACCAACAGCCCGCATCGTCCCAGCATAGGCACTGCCAAGGAACGTGCCCCCCCCCCCGGACAAACTGTTCCTGAAGAGTCTCCTGACCTCAAACCCAATGAATACCAACAGATGTAACAGTGCAACCGGTAAGATGTAGGGCCGAGCGTATATAAGGGGGTTAGGGGCTTTGGGGCGTTAGGGTTTGTGGTGCATTGCGAGTGGAACCCTCGAGACACGGAGAAGACTTCCTCAAGGATCCACACTTCCGACAGGAAACCGAAAGAACCCCAACTTTCAGTTCTGTAGCAGCTCCCACCAAGGGCTAGGTCTCAGTACTTCCGACTTCGCAACTTTAACGTAAGGGGCTCGGCGGACTATGCAGGTTCATAGTGACATTGTTGGCTTTATGCTTTAAGCAAACCTCAAAAATTATCAGTTGAAGCCTGACCAGTGGTGATGTTACGGCTCGAAAACACACCCAAAATCCAGCTTTGAGACCCAGACCCTGGCCAGAGAACTCTGCACCCTGAACTCCTTAACCTAATGTCAGAGGGACCCTTATGGGGGCAGGGGGCCTTAATGCCCATAATATAGGGACCGAAAAGGCCTATTTGGAAGTATAGTCCCTACCCCTCCCCCTTACCCCCTTAAGCGTCCCTATGATTAACCCTAAACCCTGAGCCTTAACCCTAAGGGTCCCTATGATGAAAGAGGAACCCTAAACCTACCCAGATACAGGCCTATAGACCCCTCATAGGTCCCTTAAAGGAACCTCAACTATAGTCCCCTTACCCCCCAACCCTAAACCCTTAACCGGACCTTAACCCTAAACCCTAAAGCCTGAACCTTAACCCGAAGGGTCCCTACGACCTAATATAGGGGCCTTATAATAATTACCAATACTACCTTTAAAGGGATCCTCAGGGTGTGCCCAGGCACTGCTTCAGGTAGCAGCCGGCATCGCCTTGGCTTGGGTACTGCCCCCGTACAGTAACACGGTTTAGGGTTTAGAGTAACAGCCTATAATAGGCTACTATTAAGGGCCTTATATATCCATATCATGAATATGACTCAACTGTTACTGAGTGTATCCAAGGCGTAGCTGTTGTCTCACTGTTCAAATTTACGAGTGCCAAAACAAAAAACAAAACACGTTAGTTATAATCATACTAACAGCTAGCAAAAAATGTAATCATACCAACAAGCGAATATTACTAATGTTACTATTGCTCTTATCGTAAATGTAACTATAGTACCACAGCAGCACTACTTCGGGACGTAGGCACAGAATGTGACTGACCGGCAGGAGCTGTTGGAGTCGCAGAAGGCTTGGCACTGCTGAACCTAAGATGCCCGCAAGCCCAGGGTCTACTAAGGCTAAGGGATTAGGGCTTGTAGATGTTAGGGGTTTCGGGTTTAGGTTAAGGGTTTCAGGTGTAGGGTTTAGTACCTAAGTTTAGGGTTTAGAGTGTCGGGCTAGGGCGAAGGGCGGCGGGGTTCGGGCCTAGATTAGTTTTATATGTTTTTTTGCTGAGTTTATGTTTTCTTTTGGGCAAGTGGTGGGGTGTAAGGCAGGGATCCGTTATCGTTTTGGGGGGAGGAATACTGCGGATTTTGCCATGTATTTGAGGGTTCGGGCAATAGAAAAGCTGGTCGTGGAGTGGGGCTCAGCAGTTGCCATAAGCGACTTGCACCAAAAAAAACATGCCTTCTTTCCGACGGGCCCTCGCGGCGCAAAGCGTGCCTTTAAAGGCTAAGAGGGGGGGTTTACGGTTTGAGCATGGATGCTCTGGCAAATGAATGTTAGCAGCTAGCAATGAATGTTGATTAGTATGATGGGTTTGGCATGGCTGCTCTTGCAAATGACTGCTTGGTAGATGGAAGTTGGAAGCTGGGCATGGATGCTCTGGCACATGGACGCCAATATGGCTTGGGCCTGGATGCTCTGGCAAACGGACCTGAGCGGGGCAAACAGCAGGGGGGAGGGACCCAGATTCACTACGAGTTACTCAAGCCTTTACCTTCGGAATGCTTGAGTCCCTGATGCTTACCTTTCTGTCAGGGCTCTGTATGCGCTCCCTCGTAGGTTCCAGGGATCACCGGGATGCCCTCAAACTCCAGCGCCCGAGGGAGAACCTTCCACCCGCAAGCCCTTGACACCTACTTACTTTTAGGTAAGGCTGGAGAGACAGAGAGAGAGAGAGAGAGAGACAGAGAGAGAGAGAGAGAGAGCAAGAGAGAGAGAGAGAGAGAGACAGAGAGAGAAGAGAGAGAGGGAGAGGGGGAGAGGGGAGAAGAGAGAGAGGGAGAGGGGGAGAGAGAGGGGGAGAGGGAGAATGAAAGCAAGCGAAAGAGACAAATCGAAAGTGCGAGAGAGCAACTTGCATATGTATGTATACACAAGCAGTTAAGTGTGGATATGTAAATACATACATATGTATAGTTATGCATACACACATGCATCTACTGTTGTCTTGCTGCTTCACAAGTACATAGGGATCCATATGGCTTTATAGAACTTGAAGGGGCTTAAGCTTAGGTTTAATGCACACAAGTAACTGAACAACGCAAGCTCAACAATCATGATTAGTAGTGACCAACTAACACACTTCTAACACCTGTTTCATCAACTGCTGCCAGGAACTAACACATCCTCATGCCTGTCCACTTCCTGCATCCATCCGGATCTCCGAACCCGATACAACGCTTTCAACCGTACCTGGGGCAACAACTTTCGTGAGCAATGCACATGATGCAAACATGATAACGAAAGCGCCTGGGTTACTGGGTTACTTGGGTAACATTTGGAGAAAAAAGGTACCCAGAGACTCCAATATCCCTTAATTCAGGAATGTCCACTAAATTGTAGTAGGATCCCTAATAAGATTTAAGGAATATTCTTTCATTAGGGGATATTGGAGTCTCTGGGTAGCGCCCAAGAGTCTGAGACCACAGCATCTCCAACGTGCCTAAGATTGCTTAGGGTTCAGGGCTTAAGATTTGCGCACCCGCAATCGACTTGGGACTTTTAGGGCTTAGGGTTTAGGGGACTTGTGAAACTTTCACCGAGCTAAGAACAAGCTTCTTAACATCACTACTTTTGACAAGCCCTATTCCTCCAGGAACCCTGCCTGCCAAGGGGACTCCGTGGTGGTTGTTGTCGTGGTCGTGCAGGTGCAGCAGCGGTAGAAGCTTCGGTACACCTTTGAGGTTTGTGGCTTTGGTTGATGGTATTTAGTTTACAAAACGTTCAGAGTCTAGGGTTCACGGTATAGGCATTCGGTTTTGAGGTTCAAGTCCCCGTGGCTGAAGAAGGAGCTGTGATGGTTTAAGTCTGGCATTGGGCACTGAAACTGACAAGTGACAGCGGAAAGCCCTTAAAAAGGATTCAGGCCAATTGGCAAGTTGTTCGACGAGCAACGTTTGTGTATGAAGACCGAGCCTAAGCCGTACCTGAACCCGAATAGCGTACCTTTTTAAGGAACTATAAAGACCCCAAAATGAACTCCAAAAATGTAGATGGTTTGGGCTACTGGCAGACCCTAAACTGTCGATGCCCCAGCCGAGAACACACGTATAACATCCTGGACCCTGGACATCAGCTGAGCTAACGCGACGGAACTTGCGAAACACTATCAGGGTGAGGTTTCAGTTTCTGGAGACGCCCAGAAGTATGTAGGGCCCAATAAAGAACTCAAAATACTATGCTTGTGAGCTCGAGTTGATGGTCCAGCTAGTGCCATGTCAGGCCAAACATGCAAGGAAGTGACAAGCCTTTGCGTTTAGGGACAATGTAACCCCTTAAGAGATGTTTTAAACCAGCCCCTGAAGCACCGTCTAAACCCCCACCTATGGTCTGTGGAGCCTTTGGGAACCCGACAAGCTTAGCTGGAGGAAATACAACAAGCCCCGAAACCCAAAGCCGAAGTTGGTGTTTCGGGTTGTAGGGCTGGCAGTTTAAGCTTGAGGGTTTAGGTCACCGGTACTATCCGTATAGGATGTCTTACAGGAACCCTAAGCAACGCAAAACTCGGTGTTTGTGCTGCTGAGACTCTGCAGCAGGACTGTCCTGCGTCAGGGTCTTTTGAAAAGCCACGCGTCCGGAAGTTCGAACTCCCAGAAGCCTAATGTAGGAACCTGATTAAGAAACCTTGGGCCTTTGTTAGGGTTCCTTATATGAATCCTACTATTTCGGGGGTTATATGGCCCAGGGTTTCTCAGGAATCTTGAACTTGTAAAAAGCACAGGCACAGTGCAGAAGCTCCAACAAAAAAACAACACTAACGCCATCTAAAGCCCTAAAACCCGCAGGCCTGTCCGAACTTGACCGGCCACTTCGCAAATTCAATTGACCAAGTCGTAGACACCAAAAAGTCCCGAACCCAAGAGTTTCCATCGCTGAAGCCCTCAACCTATGAAACCCTACTTGCCCTAAAGTAAGAGCCTTTAAAACTGTAAATGTATTCGTGGAAGTTTAATACATGAGGTTATGACTCACACATGCCACATTTACAGACTCTCACTCGCGGAAACGATGCCAGGCTCATGCCTTTGCTGCAGCAGCAGGCTCATCACGCTAAACCCCTAAAACCTCAGCACATACCCTGTAGAACCCCATAAAGCCCCTTGATAACTTTCTAAAAAAACACTGAACAACACAATCACCTCTATGTATTGAGGCAGCCCCGCTCCTCAGCGACCAAGGCATCTCCCGATTCTACACACTTGTCCTGCAGGTGCCCAGTTGCTGCATTCTTTCGGTTTAGGATTTGAAATAAGGGTTCAGGCTTTATAAGGCTTGTATAAGGTTTATGGGGTCGAGGGTTCGGGGGGATACTGTAAGAGTTGAGCATTTTTGGGTCTAGGTCCGCGATACGGAGTCAAGCTGTAAGCTGTCGGGGTTTGGGGTTTAAGGTTAAGGTACAAGGTTTGAGACCTCTGAAGGCTTAGAAGTTAGAAGTTCAGGAGTTTAGCACCCGAAACAAAACCCGTATGACCGTTGAACCCTGCTAAACTAGGCAAAGAACTAATTAGAGAATAGGACATCCCTTACTCCAGGCATCTCCTTGACTTCAAACACACAAAGCATCTCTTAAAACTTACGCCCTAAAACTCTAAAACCTCAACCCTAAATCAACTTAAGGTATTTCCTGACACTGCGGGGTATCTAGAAAAGCCCAGGCCGTAGTAAGGCCAAGCCGTTGTATGGTCTCGTGTTTAGGGTCTAGGGTTTAGGGTCTAATCTAGCGGCCTTAAGAATTAGAATAGGGTTCAGGGGATTTCTATAGTATAACTACTGCAATCATGAAGGGTTCTTCAGGCATGTTTTGGCCCTCGAAATGCAGTCTAAGACAGCTTCAGGTTATACATTGGGGCTGTCTTTGTACCATGTCAAAGGCAGTCACATCAAGGTTCATGCTCTCACAAGTCGGACAAGTCAAACGAAGACTCAGGCTTAAGGGTTCAGGGCTTATAGTAATAGCGAAAGTCTGAGTCGAACGGTGTCCTTAACTCCCTTCTGGTGAAGCCTCCGGGGAGCTAGCGGTGTGTCTGTGCAAATGGGGGGAGTGGGTTGCAGTATCAAAGCTACGGCACACAAAACGACACCTTGCTGTGTTTGGATCAAACTGAAGTAGAAGGGCCCGAAAGCCTGCGAAGGTTTGTTTACATAAGACACGGTTTAAACCCAAAACCCCTCAACCTAGTTAGAACCTCAAGCATAAAAACCTAAACCATAAGCCCTACACCCTAACCCGAGCTTGTCAGCATCAAGATCCACAAAACACGACCAAGAAATCGATCTAAAACACCTCAAGTTTCCTTTGTCAAGTTAGGTACAAGCAGAATCAAGCTCGAGAAGAGCCACAAGTTTACCATTTACAATCTCTGTGTGGTGCTTAGAAGGGAATGGGGGAATGGATCCCTATAGTAGTCCCTGTATGATCGCCAATCATCGTCTGTATAATCCATTCCCCCATTCCCTACTAAGAACCAGACAGATCTTCAAAGCGAGCAGGAGTCCCCAAACCCTGCTTGCCGCTGGGGACCTCTTGCCCTAATATAGGGGCCTTACTAATTGGAATAGGATTTTGGGGTATATGATACAAAATTTTGTAATAAGGAAGCCTCAAAATAGTATTGGTCATTCTTAAGGCCCCTACATTAAACCCCGATAGCTCCTTCAAGTGGCAGCCCCGAGACGGCGCGAAGAAGGTGAAAGACTTACACCTAAAATGTGCAGACCGAGGATTAAGAACTCGCCTCGTCTTGAGGACGGGGTGGATTACTCAGAGTTTAGGGTTTAGGGGTTTAGGGGTTGAGGGTTCAGGGATTTAGGGTTTGTCGTTTAGGGGGGCCTTGGGGTTTCGGGGTTCAGGGTTCGGGGTTTAGGGTTTTGATATGAAGACGACTTAGGGTTTAGGGTTTAGGGTTTAGGGGACTTAGTTCAGCGGTTACGGCTTTACAGTTTCGGGCCTGCTGCTTAATGCTCTCGGGGCTGCTGACACACACACACACACACACATTCTACCATACCTCCCCACGGACTGCTTCAGAAATCTAAGTTATAATATAATTGCATTACATAATGAAGGGGTTTTGGAGTTTCTGGGCTGACATTGACAGTTAATTTCCCTTTGGGTTGTCTTGGTTTCTTCCCATGGGATGTTAGCCGTACTATCGTACATCCAGAAAAGGGACTGCCACGCAAGATTCGATGTTTCCAGTTCGCCCTAAACCCCGAACGCCCAAACCAAAAGCCCTACGCTAAGTTTTAAACCCCTGAAGCCCTGAACCTTATTAAGACCCAAGCCTTACCCCTAAATCCCAACACCCTAACCTGCACCTTAAGCCCATAAATCCCTAAACCTCTAAACCCCAAACCCTGAACCCAACTGGGTTCCCATGATCTAATGTAGGGGCCTCAGAAACCAGACTGAGGCTTTCTATATTCAGGTTCCTCTATAGAAGGGCTACTAGAATCACTAGAAGTGACTATAAGGTATTAAATAGACTAGGCTTCCTTTTTAAAGGTTCTCTAAAAAGGCTTCTACAAACCGCCAATGTAAGGGACAATCTAAGCAACTAGACTGGGGTTGGGGGGGCATGGTGTGCTACGTTTACAATTTGGGGCTCTAAAGAAGAGTGTTACTAACTGCTTAAGCTTCTCAGTTATACCCTAAGGAATAGTATTACTAACTATCCGGCTTCTATCAGGAGCCCTAAGGCAGAGTATTACTATCTATTGAGGATTCCATATTAACCTGAAACCAAGTACCATTTGTCAGCAAACTATATCTTGAAGCCCCCCATGAATTGTCAGATAGAACCTCAGGAAACTCAACAAGGCAATTCTACTTGGAGAGCTTTAAACCCAAAACCCACGGGTTCAGTCTCATCTTCCTGTCAAGTCACTGCGGGTTGGAGTTGCACGCCTCCTCAGCTTGGGTTTAAGGCTAAGGGTGTCGGGTTTGGGCGCTTCTAAAGCAAGGTTTCGAGCAATATGTCAAGCAAGAGTGTCGGCGCAGGTGCCCAGATTGTCCGTCATCACATTGTCTATCTCGGCCCCCTGCCGGCATCGGGAGCAGTGCTCTGTGCTTGAATTTTCGAGACTCGCAATTCCCAATATGAAGCCTTCCCTGCTCCAAGCCTAAACCTTTGAGCCCCAAAGCCCTACAAGCCTAAAACCCAAATGCAGGTGCCTCAATAATCGAATAAGGTTTGGGAAGATATTATACTACAAGCTCTACGAAGGCACCCTGAGGAATTGTATTGCTGATTATTTGGGCTTCTACGTTATCTAGAAGCCTCAATGATTACAATAGGGGTTTGAGTTTTTCAATGCTGTGATTGTGAGCAAATAAGGAAGACTATGGGTAATCAGTCCGGCTTCGATATTTTGGTGGACGACCCCGAAGAGACAGCCATTGGTAGACCAGAGAGGCCTACTGTAGACCTGGCTCATACTGGGCTTTATGACCTTAAATGGTTTTAGAAGAGTCTTGAAAGGGTATAAGAAGAGTTTCATGGGGTTTAGGACTGAACAAACATCCTTCCTCGAAAAAAGATATCATCGAGACTCCGATGTAAGCGCAGTTACAAGGGGGGTGTTCGTCAGGGGTCGACCTTATGCCAAACCCCGTGGTTCAAATGAGCCTCCGGGACAACCCCCTGGTGAGATCTCTATCGACATGCGTCAGGAACGAAGAACAATATCTTCAACGCAGGCTTCTCGCAGTTTGTGATTCGATTGGTTTGGGGCTGGCTGGCGAGACTGAGGAGTTGCAGACAAGCTTCAAAAGCAAGCCTGGTTAAGGAAAGGTAAAGTCTGCAAAGATCCAAACCCTACATCACCCGGCACCCCGAGACCCCGAACCCGAATCTCGCTTCGCTCCCTACACTTTAGAGGGCAATCAAAGGCCTCCGATGTGTGATGCCGGATTTGTAGTTAAGCTTGAGAAAAACTACGGCTTCCCACTTGCCACACTTGGAGGTTCTTGGGACTTGGTAAGTACATTTATACGCATCTTAATTAAGGGTATAGGCAATTATCTTTCACCCTAGGTACTAGGTCCTATGAACTTCTATCTTTGGAGCCTTGATGGTGACAGGAAGGTCTTAAGGCTTTCAGAAAGATTCGAAGGTGGCCGCCCGAATCTCTGTACGATCCTTCGAAGAATCTTCAAACATATAGAACAAAGTAACCGAATACGGCTCAAATGCTACATATACCAACTCTGTCAACGAGGTCACTCACTACTTTTGCTTCAAGCTAAAAAAGCCCATGCAGTCCAAAATCTTTACTTTAAATTAAAAGACTGTAAAGTAAAAAAACATTCAATAATCGGTAACCCTTTCACTTTACTATGCACCGAAAATCACAATTCAACAACAAGCAGATGGCAGCCCCCCGGACCACGACGACCGCTATGACCAGGGAGACTACGACCACGCCCACTTGCAGCCAAAAGGAGACCAGGAGGAAAACCACCAGCAGACCATGTATCGGGACTGTGTAAATAATGGGACATACACGGAAGCTATGCACTGCGCCACAACAGGAGCAGCGTCCCGTCGTGCGCCTCAGGGCTACACGATACTCCTAGCGTAGGAACCCCATAGTTTGTACCACACTGCTTGGGGACTTAAGCAAATATGAAGCAGTGATAAAGCTAATAATAAAAGGATACATGTATGCATATATACACACACGTACATGTACTATACAAAGCACATAAGGTCTAGCCCTATAGAACAGCGGAACACTTGGCTAAACGTATGCTTGAATGAACACATTTCCATATCTACATTGTATTCAGCACATTCTCAATCATCGATCGTACATCGTAGAGACCATAGCGCCTAACTAGCACATATAGTACCTATATATATATACATATGTATAGCGCATAATGTATAGTATTCGGCATGGAGTATATAGGGTGTATAGTACACAGTGTTCAATATATCGTGTATATTTATTCTTTAGTATAGAGCACAGATTGTTTAACAGTAGTACTATCCCCCACTAAAGTCGATGGTCGAGTCAGACACATCTCTGGGGGCTTGACAAACACCGAAGTAGTGACAACAACTGCAGGCCGAGGCTGTGTATTACTTGTATACTTCGAGCTTTGAAGCCGACACTGGCAGCACTGTGGTATTCCTGCTCCAACAGCAGCCGCGGCATTGCCGTGTACGGCGCCAGGGCAGAACAAGACTTGTAGTAGGTAACCTTGGGGCAAACGGGCAAAGCTTAAGAGGCTTGCGGCTGTAGCCTGAGGCGGAAATTCTAGGGTGACAGGTGGGCTTTTCAGATTTCATGGGATGGTGGAATACTAAAAAAAGTAGTGCGCCCGAAAATGACAGGATCTCCACCCCTGTACAAACAATCACTCGCATATGCAAAAACATGTATCTACACATCTCTTATGTATATTTATATATGTGTATATATATATATAGGGGGTGTGCATGCAGGCATACTTCTGTATGCGTGTGGGCATGTGAATTCGGAATGAGGGCATCTCCCTTCTATGACGTTCTATCAACTGCGATATTCTATGCCCGGGTTCCCATGCGGTTGAAGAGACATACTATAGGCCTTAGTAACTAGAATAGGCTTTGGGGGCCCATTATACCATAACTATAATGAGGAACTCCCAAAATAGTATAGGTATATATTACTCGAAACCCTAAGCCTTAGGAAGGCAGAATTTCTACAGTTTGTGCCAGCAGGGAGCACACCCGTCAGTCCAGAGGCTGGCATTGACCTCAGAAATTTCAGGCTCCCACAGACTCCGAGGCCTTAAAGAGGTTTCTACATGTCCCTTTAAAGGGATCTATAAGGAAGGTTCCCCTAGAAGGGATCTATACGGGTCCCTTTACAAGGATGTATAAGGGCTCCTATAAGGGATCTATAGGGTTTGGGGTTTAGGGACTCCCAGAGCCTCCAAAGTCCCTTTAATTAAGGAAGATACCTAGGGTTCCTTTAAAGGATCTATAAGGGATCTATAGGGTTTAGGGTCTATAGGGATTCTACCACCCAGGGACTCCTTTAAGGCATCTGGAGGGTTCCTTTAAGGGATCTATAGGGTTGTTTTAAGGGATCTAGAGGGTTGAGGGATTCTACCCAGAGACTCCAACATCCCTTAATTAAGGAATATTCCGCAAATCATATGAGGGATCCTACTATAATTCAAGGTATATTCCTTAATTAAGGGATACTGTCTGGGCAGCCTTTTGTGTGTTTTCGGCTTAGCCCAAGCTTTTGGTGGGCTTCTAAGGGCTGAGGGTTCAATGCTTAGGGCCGAGGAGCGGACTGTGAGGCCCGCGTTAATATGACTGGGCGTTCGGAGCACCGAACAAGGCATCAAATTATGGGATCCTTAAGGGTTCGTTATTCAAGGGGGGCCCTTGAACCACCCTAAACCCTAAACCCAAAACCCTGAACCTCCCTCCCTTAAGCCTCCCATAACCAGAGTTCAGAACAGACCACGCTTGCGCCTGGAAGCAGCTCCACAGGCCCAAAGAGCTAAGGGTTTCGGGCTTAGGGTGTACTTAGGGTTCCTTAAAGGGCTCTTTATAAGGGTACTATAGTGTTTAGGGCTTAGGGGTTTAGGGTTTCGGGCTTAGGGTATACGATTTAGCGTTTAAGGGTGCGCGGTTTAGGGTTCTTCTTTTCACCCAGGTAACGGGTGCTCATCACGAGTGCCGCGCTGGCTTGCGCAATAGTATAGTAGCGGTACTGACCAGTAGGTACTTGTGCTAGCTGCAGCAGGAGAAACCTCACAATTCGTCGTCGACATCGTCATCGCCGTGGTGGCGGCTGTTGCAGTTGCAACACTCGCAGACTTGCTTTTTCGCATCATTTGTCCATAGTCGTCGTCGCTATCAACCGTAATCGTAGTGATCGCCGTCAGCGTAGCACTCGCTCTTTTAATCGTAGTCGAAGTTGAAGTCGCGGTCGTCGCCGTCGTACTCGTCTTAGTATGCCTATTAGTCGCCGTCGTTGTTGCAGCAAGATTTGCAGCAGCAGGAGGAATAGCACTAGCACTAATACTTAAGGACTCCTGCACCACCCAGCTAAAGGCTGTTGGCGAGGGCTGCAAATCAGATCCGAGCAGCTCTGCGTGGCAACTGGTCGGCAGTCTATGTCGCAACAGCAACACCAAGATGACAAAACCGGCAACTGAATCCCATAAACTCAACACCGACAACGTCAGCCAGCGCACCGAGCCAGCAATCAGGAAAACAACCATGTCATAGGACAAGAAATCACAAGTCCAGCACATGAGTCTGGAGGTCTCCAATCCCACCGGAGACTATCGGAAACCAAGCCCAGACATGGCCTGCACCCTGAACCACAACTCGGCGGAAAACACACAAGGTTGAGAAGCTGGCCAAAGCCTCCCCATCCACGATGCATGCCTAGCAGCTCGGGACTGAGAAAAGCAAGGGCTTAATGATGAGTACTTGGCAGAGTTCAGGGGCTTCGCAGGCAAGAACGTAGAGATTTTGGGATTTTCCATGCCATTGCGCGTCCAGGGTCTGCAGCTTGATGTTTCTGTACGGATGACAGGGTCGGGTATGAATTTCCCTTTTGTGAACTGCATTTGCAATGAGCAGCTGTTGCTACCGGCACGGTGGGTTTTGTTGGTGCCTCCTACTTGTACAAGCTTGGCTGTCGTTGCCACTCGGAACGCATATGCGGTTTTGGTCTTGACATGAAAAAGTGGTTACTGCTGCGGACCATCACATGCTGCTCCTACGGCTCAGAGTTCAGAATGTTCAACTTATCCGCGTAAGACATCGTTTAGAACCCAGAATCCTTGGCAAACTCTTCGTTCCGTAGTGGCCAGCACGATTATATGTCCTTTCCATCTCGCAGGCTCATGTGAGGACGAGTCCGTGCCAAAGAAGTGCCGGGCTCGTGTTTGGAGACAGTACCATTTTAGTCTACACATTCGTCACCTGCGAGGCTGAGGAGTCATCATCCACGGCTTGGAGCTCTTCCCCTTCTCGCAGAGCAGACGAGAAATCCGTGGCAAATGAAAGCATCGACGAACTGCCATAGTAGCAGACTTGACTCTGTGTGGTAGAGAAGGCACGGCGGCCCTCTGTTGCTGAGAAGACAGAAGCGCTGAAATGTCGCATGCAAGCTTCTAGCCCTCGGGCAGGGAGAAGGCTGCAAGACATTTCTGCTAAATACAAGTCTAAACCCCGAACAATAAATCCTAGTTGCCAGTGTCCCCCATATATAAGCTCCTTTACACTCCTAGGCCCCAAAGCTTAACTCCAAGACCATCCATTTCCGTGCCCACCGGCCGGATCGAGGGTTCAGGGGTTTGGGGCTTAAAATTCAGGGTATACAGATGTATATAGGAATTGGGATAGGAGTGCAGACGTATGCAATGTGCGATGCTAGCTGCCCGGGTAAACCCTATACCCTTTTGCATCCAGGCCCTAAACCCTAAACCCGTAAACCCTCGTGCCTGCTTCAAGTAGCACGAGGAGCCGCAGTAGGAGAAAGAGTTGCACGTGGAGTTACCATTGCAGAAGGCCTCAGGCAGTTCGATTGGGTGAGAAATGACATTACCCTGAGGGTCCATGTACCCAAATAGTATGTATTTGGCCTTAAAGTAGTCCCTATATAAGTACATTGGGCCTTAAGATGATATACTGTTTGGGTACATGGACCCTTAGGGTTACAATTTCTTGTTTCTGGATCCCGTCTGCTTTAGAATCTGGAAAACCTCGGCGAAGTGACATGTTGGCATCCTCGCACTGGCAAAAACTCTGCGAGGAGACTACACTGCGGTTTAGGGTTTAGGGTGCAGGGTGCCAAGTTGACCCATAGCCAAAGGCTCCATGTACCTTCATAGTAGATACTTAAGCCTTAAAGGGGTCCCTAGAAAGGAACTTTCAGGGCTAAGCATATACTATATGGGCACATGGAGCCTTAGGGTTAGCTGCCTAAGCCTTGCCCCGAAGCCCAAACTGAAACTGACACCGGAGCTCTTCGCATTGCTTGGCTGTGACATTGTCGAACGTACCTGCGCAGATTCCAGATGCGGCGAACAACTCTACGGCTTTAGGGCATGAAGGCTGTCAATGAGCTGTAAAGTTTGAAGCCATATGTCATATGTACATAGCAATTTAAACCCTAAACCATATCAAGCAGACGACTGCTGAGACAGACAAAACTCAGGGTTTCCCAGGCAGGATTTAGGAATTCGGCTTTGCGGGTTTAGGGCTCATGGATGCTGGCCACCACCACAGTAAGTAGTTTCTACTCGGGGTCTGGGCTTTGATCCTCAAACTTCACTTCCTTGCACCGTTCGGGAATGGAATTTAGCGATATGATTAAGGCTTCGGACTAATTTAAGTAGAGAATAGTACAGACTTTCATAAAAAGTCAGCACACCAAACAAATCACAAAATGGTTTTTGAACACCAAGAAGAAGATGGTTGCAAGTACAGGTACCGCTCTAGATGATAGACATGAGCTTTAACAGACAATACTTAGAGCTACACAGTGTGCACAGCACCCGGACCAGCCCAAATCGGCCTGGGTTCACTGGCGCACCCTCGTATTCTACGCGGCCTGGGCTGCCAAAAAGTTGCACGGGAAGTCAAGCAAAAGCCCAAAAGGGTGGCTCAGGTTTGGTGCATGGTTTAGGGTTCAGGGTTTATGACACCCTCAGCCCCTGATGTGTCCTGAAACCCTTTAAGCCCTACAACTCGTAGCCCCATAGGTCTGTAGTTTGAGGTTAGTTGTTGCTCCCATTCATGTGACCGCGCGAAAAGCAGGTTAACGTATATAGAGAACCTTGCAAACCCAATCGCCCTCGTTGTACCACAACTCTTCAACACACAAGCCCTCTGCGAGGAGCCGAGTAGTAGGACGTTGCTACTTGCCTCTGGAGCTAGGCTTTAGGCCTCTCAGGCTTGAGGTATAGTATGGTATAGTCCTTGTCCCAGCGCAAGGCTGGGATTTACTTAGCCATTACACGGATGACTCGTCAAAAGAGTGCCACAAGCAGCTCCTTTTACCGAGATGGGCCAGCTGGGCATGTGGGCTCCGTTCCTGAAGCCCTTCTGGCTAAACCCTTCGAGCACTATTTCCATCAAGCCGATTGAAACCTTGAACCCTGCATTCCCTTCGCAACTCCAGGTTAAGGCTTATTGTCTACACTGCATTCTGGCTGGTGTCCCCAAACTCCTACCCTAAACCTTAAAGCCTTAAACCCTACACCCTAAATCCTACATAAATCCTAGATCCTTAAGCCTTCAAGTTCAAACGCCACCAGAAGCCGCGGCTGTGAACGGAGAGGCTAGCGACAAACAGCCTATGACCCAAACTCCGAAACGCCTGAAAGGCTTCTTCTGGTAGTTGCTTTTTGGGTTTATAGGGTTTAGGGTTTAGGGTGTTCAGATCTCAAACCCTATACCCTAAACCCTACACCCTGAAACCCCGCACCCTGAAACCCTAAAACCCTGAAACCCTTATAGATCCTTTTAACGGGAACCCTAGTAGATCCTTGTAAAGGGAAGCCTTATAGATCCTTTTAAAACCCTAAGCTGAGGAAGCGGCGGTCTGTGACCTGGTAGTCCTGCCCCTCGATGTGATGCCACAGGCAGGCAGCAGCCAGGAGTCTCCACGGGGCGCCCATCATGATGAAACTCATAGTGGTACGATTCGTAATACTAACAAGTTTTCAACATAAGAATAATACTAACATAAACCAGCACGTTTTTAGCAGAAGACCTGTAGCCCTTGACCCACGCAGGTGTAAGCCGACTATGCTGCCTGTCTTCGGGCTGGGCTTGGGAGACGCTGATGGTTTAGGGCCTTTTTTCGGGTTTAGGGTTTAGGGCTTAGGGTTTAGGGCTTAGGGTTTAGCCTTTCCTAAGTCGCATTGATCGCTGTGTTCAACGTTCTCATCGCCCAAAGCCTGCTCCGGTGAGACTGAGCCAAAGAGCAAATCGGAAAGGGTTTAGGGACCCGGGTTTACCTGTAGCCCCAAACCCATCCCAAAACCTACAAAAATAGACGGCTATGACCCCTTCGTAACGGGGTCCAACCCTTAAAACATTAGGTTTAAGGATGTTTGAGGATCCACAGGTGGGGCTTAGGGCTAAGGAAGTAAGCAGTGCAGACCCAAAGCCTTGGTAACCCCAAGCTCGAGACCTGAAAACTTAACAGCCCAAGAGGATCTGGAACCACAGACGCTTAAACCCTCCCCCCCGAGCCCATCACAAAGCCTTGAGCCCTCAAAGAACCTCAAGACTACCTATAAGCACCGCAAATCCTCAAGAAAAGAAAAGGCCCAGGCCTGCTGGGGTCCAAAGGCTGACAGCAAAACACCCTAAACCTAGAGTTCGACTAGGTGTCAAGATCCGAGTCAGAGAGAAACAACCTCCCAGTCAAGGAAGTTCTAAAACTTGCAATCAAACTTAACGACAACCAAAACACTCAATCCCTGAAGCCTGCAAACCAAAAACCCGAAACGACAAAGTGATTCCTTGAACAGACCCTCAGCAACCTATAAGCCCTGAACCCGAAACCCAGCAAGCATACAGTTTTCCCAGCATCTCCTTATGAAACGGACTACTTGCTTTCCTTGACTTCAATTTCAACGAGGAGCCCCGAACAGGCAAGGAACAAACAGTACTGTGGGGATGGGTACTATCACTTCTTATCATCAGAAATCCCAACCTATACACTCACCAACATTTCAAGGGAGCCCTAGATACACTCACCAGCGCCACTTATCCAAAGACTCCAACATCCCTTTTAGACCTTAAATCATACTAGGATCTTGCTATAATTTACGGTATATTCCCTAACTAAAGGATATTGGAGTCTCTGGGCTTGGCACAATTTTGAGGCCAGAGCTTGTACAAGCTCACAGTCCTTTGCTCGGGCCTTGCACTCAGGCTCGCTATAGGGACGTTTCAAGGGTTCCTGTAGAGTTCCTTATCCTAAACCCTAAACGCTAAACCCTAATCCCTTCAAAGATTCTACAAGGGTTTTGCAAAGCCTTCAGGAACTTCCCGGCTCTAGTGCTTCAAGGGTTTCGGATTTAGGCCGCAGTGCTTCTGAGGGCTTCTTTTAGGGTTTAGGGCTCTAGGGGTTCTTGTGTTTATGAAGCAAGAAAGCTGTATCGGTTTCTGTAAGGATTTTACAAGGGTTTCTGAAGTTTTTGATCAGGGCTCTTACGGTAGGATTGTAGTCAGCGGCTTTGGTGTAGAGTATGTATCGTTATGCTAAGCGGCCCTCAGGAATAGTACCAACAAATGCCGACGTCCATTAGGTTTTGCTAGAGAAACCTAGTAATGTAGAGGCCTTAATGATTAGAATAGGGTTTTGAGGCCCGTTATATCATAATTATGACAAGGAACCACCAAAATAGTATAGGTAATTCTTATAAGGCCCCTATATTAGTGAATGCAGGAACTGTAAGAATTCGCGGCAGCTGCCGGGGTCGCTTTGGGGCATCAGGAGTGAACATTCCACATCCTGAAGCGTCTCATTCCCATAGCGAAACACAGAGCAACCCAAATGCTTTAGAACATGCCTCAACGAGGAGGGTACCTCTAAATTACTCTCATCATGGAGCATGGTAGCTCATGGAAGTCTTCGAGGCAACGAATTGTGAGTTTCGGACACAATGGAAGCTTTACAGTGGGACTCAGGGTTTAGGCTAATTGAACAGCTTTCGCGAGTAAACAGAGGGATCATCCGGCACCTGATGCTATGACCCGCCAGAAGGAGCGGCGTCGAAGAGGGTTCTGCTCAAATCTGGGGGGCCTTAATCAGAAGAATGGGTCTGTGGAGGGTATATAATAGTATAGTAGTATAGATAGTAGAATACAATATGGTGTAGTGGGAGTTTCCGAAAATAGGGGACTTCGGACCCTAATATAGTATGTAAATAGTAGGATCCTTATTATAAGGGTCAACTCCCATATGAATAAATATTGGGCCTCTACTACAGGCGCCTAACCGAAACCCTAAACCCTAGGGTTTAGGGTTTAGGTAAACCCTATAGATCCCTTATAGATCCCTTGAAGGAGCCCTTAAGGATCCCTTTAGAGGTAGTATAATTATTAAGGCCCCTAGGTTCATCAACTTCTTGGAGCTGGCTAGCGCAGCGCAGGCCCCCGATCCCAAAGGATGCAGAGAAGAACGGCCGGCGTAGGGTGTACAGGGCTTGTAGGGTTTGTAGGGTGTCTAGGGTTTAGAGGGTTCAAGGGTCTATAGGGTTTAGTAGAATAGAAAAGGTATGTCGGCAACTTCTTTAGGGTTTAGGGTTTATAGAGGGTCTAGTAGAAAGGCGTCGGCAACTTCTGCGGACACAGAGCAAGTAGCAACAGCCTCGTCAGAGTCTTGATTCTGCTGCACAGGTCTTCAGCGGTCCTGCGCAGCACCGTCACCACCATGGTCACGATGACCCCAGGTCATCATTGACTCATCGACAAGAGCGGCAGCAAACATCCTGGACACTGTTTTGGATACGTGGCACATTCATTCTTCAACTGGTCCTATCACCCCAAGTGACGACAGAGCCATCGGCAAGAATGGCGGCAAAAGCGTAGTCACTGGCCTGGATCTGCTGCACATTCTTCAGCTGATGCTGCACAGCACGGCTGTCACCGCCCCAACTAGCATGGCCCCAGGTCACGACGGATCCATCACCAAGAATGGCAGCAAAAGCGCAGTAAGCGGCTTGTATCTGTGCAGCACTCTTCAGCTGATCCTGCACAGCACTACAGTCACCACCACGATCAGTACCGCCCCAGGTCACGACAGAGCCATCGGAAAGAATCGCTGCGAAAGCGCCGGAAGAGGCTTGAATCTGTTGCACATTCTTCAGTTGATGCTGCACAGCACGGCTGTCACCGCCCCAACCAGCAGTGCCCCAGGTCACCACAGATCCATCCCCACGAATTGCAGCAAAAGCCTGTGAAGTGGCTTGGATCTGCTGCACGGTCTGCAGCGAATGTTTCACAGCTCTACTGTCGCCCCCACAGTTGGCATTACCCCAGGTCACGACAGATCCATCGCCAAGAATGGCAGCAAAGGCCATACCGGTGGCTTGGATCTGCTGCACGTTCTTTAGCTGGGCCTGCACAGTAGAGCTGTCACCACCATCCCGACCAGCACCCCACGTCACGACGGATCCGTCGCAAAGTACGGCCGCGAAGGAACGCCGAGATGCTTGAATGTGCTGCACACTCTTTAGCTGATCCTGCACGGCACTGCTGTCACCACCGTATTGAGCAGGACCCCACGTCACGACGGATCCATCAACAAGAACGGCAGCAAAAGCCATTGCAGTAGCTTGGATCTCCTGCACAGTCTTGAGCTGAGCCTGTACGGCACTTCTGTCGCCGCCGTCGCGAGGATAACCCCAGGTTACAACCGATCCATCGCCAAGAATCGCAGCAAAAGCGTGGTCAGTGGCTTGGATCTGCTGCACATTTTTCAGCTCACTCTGCGCAGATCTGGGGTTTCCACCACAGAAATTATCACCCCAAGTCACGACCGTTCCATCGGCAAGAACTGCTGCAAAAGCGCGGTGATTGGCTTGAATCTGCTGAACATTTTTCAATCGAGCCTGAACTGCGCTACTGTCACCGCCATGTGTATCACCACCCCAGGTCTCGACAGATCCATCACCAATTATGGCTGCGAAAGCATCAGCAGTGGCACAGGCTTGAACTCGACTTACATGCAGGGTCAGCAAATCGCCATGTTGAACATTGGCATCCTTCATACTCCAACGAGCGTCCAGAAAACTTCCAGATGCGTCCACCAGCCGCCCTGCTCCGACTCCAAGTGCAGCATGTGCCCGACGAGTGAGCGTTTCCACCGTCTCTTCCACATCGACTTCCAACGTCGCCCTCTTGCCGCTGAGGACTCCGATTTCCACAACAACCGACATGTTGAAAGCCCGGTTATAGACTTGGGTGCTTAACGTATGCATGTTCTGCTACTTCAGCAGGAGTCAGGAGTCAGATCTGCTGCAACACATCCGGTCTGTGGCCTTCTTGGCACGTGTCTTGTCCAACTGGAACAAGATATGTACGGTTTAGGGTTTAGGTATTAGGGTTTAGGGATCTAAAGCTGCCGCTTCTGAGCAGTTGAATCACAATGAACACATGCAACATGTGGCGCAGCCCTGTAGCCCAAAATCTACTCCTGCCCAAACACTTATACACCCGTGAGGGTAAACCTTCAACCTTTCTGGCACAGACTTGTATATGACCGCCTTCAACCTTAAATCCTAAACTTCAAGCATAACCCTAAACCCTAAACTGCCGAAAGGTATGTCCAAATCCCCAATAAACCCGCCGAGGCAGTGTGCNCTCCCCCCCTCCCCCCTCGATGGTTGAACCCCTTCAACCCACTCTAAGGCCCCACACCCTCAATGATGAGGCCCTAAAGCCTAAAGTGCTTGGCTCCAAAACCCGAGTAAGTCCCCTACGAATGTCATAGAAATTCATCTATCAAATTCAACATTGAGCGGCCTATCGGGGTTTCCGATTTAGAGTTTAGGTAGGGTTCTTGGATAGTCACGTGGCACTTTAAGGCACACCGCCGCGCCACCTCGATATGTAATATGAAGCATGGCTCGTGCACCAAATTAGCCCTTTTTGCAGCTGGGCTCTCAGTGTCAGCCAGCAAGCCCGCCCAACCCTAAACCAATGCCCTCCGCAAATTAACAGCCCGGTCAATTTAGTTAGCATACCTGAAAGACGCACTGAGATCGACGCGCAGTTAGTTTGAGTCCGAGATTGTCGTAGACTCTGAAAGCATCTGCGATGTCCTGTCAAATGTCGGGTTTCCGAACTTGGTAGATAAAGCCAACCCTAAACCCTAAACCCCAAACCGCTAAACCCTCTGGAGTTGGCTTAAGGGATCGGTGGTTTACAGCTTTCTCTCCCGAAAAGGTCCAACTTGGACTTGATGGGTGCGAGTCCTGGAGTTCTCGTATTCATAGTCCGAACCCTATTTATATATAAACCCTAAACCTTTATCCTAAAAACGCCACACCCTAGACACCAAAAGCCCTAAATCCTGCCTCTTCTAAACCTAAGTGAGGCACGTCTTGCTCCACAGGGGCAGCCGGAAGTATATCTTCAAGCTAAGGCCCATAGGCTTCGATTCATGGCTTTAAGGCTAGAGTCGGCTATAGAGGTTCCTCAAAAGGCTCCTTAAAGGTATCCTACCCAGAGAGTCTCCAATATCTTGAAGGTATATTCCGTAATTAAGGGATATTGGAGTCTCTGGGCATAGGGGTAGTATATGGCCTGCGGTTTAGGGTTTAGGGTTTCAGGGCAATCGAATGTCAAGGGTTTCGGGGTTTACGGCTTTAGGGTCAAAGGAAGTGTCTACAAACAAATTGTCTTGCCCGTCTTATGGGAAGGATAGGAAAGCCTCCCCGAGCATTTTTGTACGCCTCAAACCCGGGTTTACGCTACATGGGTTTCGGGTTTGGGGTTTAAGGCTTAGGACTGATGGTCTAGGATTTCATGTAGGAACCTGATTAAGAAACCTTGGGCCTTTATGAGATTTCCTTATATGAATTCTACTATGTTGGGTGTTTTTGGCCCAGGGTTTCTTAATCAGGTTCCTACATTAGGGCTTTAAAGATTCAGGCTTCAGGATTTAGGTTGTAGGGTATTGGTGTTAGGGTTTAAGCCTGCAGGGAGGGTGCGATCATGTGTACCCTACATTGGAGCGTACTTTAGAAGGTGCCGCATTCGGGGTTTCCAAACACAGGCGTAACAGGGGATGCACGCTAAACATTGAAAATCAAATGCTGCTACAAAGGCGCCAGAACTAAAACCCTGAACCACAAACCCAAAACACCGAAACCTTAAATCTGAAATCTAAAGTTCCAGCAACTCAACAAGGCGCTAGTTGTATGAATGTCACCTGGATGCTGAGTGCCTCCTCCCCCTTGACCAGGCAGAAATAATGATACAGGATGCATAGTTGCCCCGTCCATGCTGATTCCGGGTTTGGGTTATGTAGAGAACTACTCTCACAAATAATGCTGGTTGTATCATTTTCCTCTCTCTCGAAAAGGAGCAGTGTCATGAGAAACTAACTGAATCATTGCCAACATCACCGCCATAATTCTCAGCTTGTCAAAGGGGGGTTGTCACCGAGGCATGGCACATAAAACCATAGTGTCTGGCAATCTTGGGGCCCTTTTTGCATCCGGCCCTTGCCGCCGAGTAACCCACACACGCTTGCTTCTGGAATCGTGGAAGCATCAAGCAATGCATGTCAACGGCGTTCCTGGAGAATCTTCACTGAAACTCAGAATATCATGGAAACCCGTGAACCCCAACATTACCATGCGACGCCTTCAGCTCACGGTATTGTTCAACATGGACTGACGAAGATGAACGTCAATGTCCAAACTCCATTTGTAGCCAGCGAAGCCACATGTTAACGATCTCTCAGGGAGTGACGCACCGGTGTCTTCAGCAACATAAACCCCAAACCCCAAAACCCTCGACCCTAAGCCCTGAACTGGCTTGGTCGTGCTCTTCAACACTCTTAGCCACGAGCCACACGTAATTTAGAAGCCTGGATAGTTCCTTCGTAGTACTACACTTGCCTAAGGCTTCTAGTTATGACTACATGATATGTCGCGACACCCTATTCTGCGTATGACAGCCCCTACATTAAGGCCCTCTTCTCCGGACCCCTTTGCACCAGGCTTTCCACTAAACCCCTAACGCAAAGGCCTTTACAGCCTACAGCCTAAACCCCGAAACCCTAAACCCTAAAACCCCAAACCCTAAATCCTAAGCCCGAAATCCTAAACTCGAAACCCCAAACCCTAAACCCTAAAACCCCAAACCCTAAACCCTAAGAACCCCAAACCCCAAACCCTAAACCAGGCATCCTGCCTCCACACTTTCGCCGAGCCTTCCGTGCTCCAAGGCTTCCATGCTTCCGGGCTCGGAGCAAAGGGTCCAAGACCCTTTTTAGGGTTTAGGGTTTAGGGCTTCTTTTCCGTCTGCCAAAACCCTTTTTAGGGCCATTTTAGGGTTTAGGGTTTAGGGTTTAGAGGACCCTTTTTCCTACCTTTGGTTAGTAGGGGACGGAAGAATGGTAGTAATAGTAGTTATAATTGTACTCCATTCCTCCATTCCCTACTAACCTAAGGTAAGTTTTAGGGTTCTACAACATCTTCTATGTGGGCTCTATAAATCTATATGGTTTCTAGTCAGGTTTCCCATGCAAGGCATCCTATGTGGGCATCCTGCGTGATGGTTCCTATGCCAGGGTTTCTGAGCTTATAAGTGTCGCTAGAAGGGAGTTACTTAAGGTTTAGAGTTTACGGTTTACGATTTACGAGTCTACGGTTTATATCAGGAGATGGGTCCTTAATTTTGCAGTGTAGGATGGAACCAGATTCGATATGCTTTTGCTAGGGCTAGGATTGAAGCTTTGGGTCTACATTCATGGCTTTGGGTTTTGTATTCGGGATTAATTGAGGTGCATGGCCCAGGTTTTAGAGCCTGAAACTTAGCGTCAGTAACACGGCTGCAATCTGACCAGGAATGTGGCTTTGATTCTGTGGAGCCGCCCAAGCCGGACCTTTTCCTCCAAAAGCGTCTGAAGCGCAAACCTTACCGCTGGAACCTTTAATCCTGATGGAGGCAAAGCAACCTTTGCATTCAACCTTAAGGGAACAATCCAATCTTAGAGAAGATGCAACGAGGCATAGGACGAAGTGGCCTGGAAAACATTTGACCTTTGACTTGCAGAATCCTAAACTCTAAACCGACGGGTTTAGAGATCACGGCCCGGTTCAAACCCCTCAGCACGACCCCAAGTCCTAAATCTGAAAACCCTGTAGGGTTACAGTGGATTTTAGGGTTGCCTTCTCCCCTGGCACTATGCAGCCTTTGGAGGATCCACTTCGCCACCTCTCTGGAATTGTTGCTGCCCTGTCCCATTCAGGACTGCGAAGTTTAGGATTTAAGGTTTAGGGCTTCCCAGGACTTGTTTAATGCTTCAGGGAGTTCTAGCAAGGTTGCAAGGGCTTTTGAATGCTTCAAAAGGCTCTTGTCAGAGTGGCCAATTTACGTCTAATGAGAGAACATGAACCCAACATCATGTGTACATGTAGCAGTAGGTAATACTTGAAAAGCTGCAGGCTTGATAATGGCTGGAAGCAGTCTATATACCTGTGTATGCGTGCAAGTACACCTACATACATGCATACATACATACACACAGACCTACCGATAGATGATTATATGTGTATGTATATACACACAGTGCAGAAACACAGGCACACGCACCTATAGTTGACACCTGTGACATGTAACTGAAAGCCTAGCGACTCACGGCCACACCTACTATAGGTACTTTGTGAAGCCTAAGTATAAGTATAAGCTATATAGGCACATGGAGCCTTCGGGCAACGGGTGCAGTCGAACATGCTTTCGATGCAGAGTTGACAGATGCGAGGGAAAACCAAACTACTGGGTTCCGGTTCGGAACTATGTGCTAAACTTGCGTGTCAAAATAATTAGCTCTGTCGGTTCGGGAGTTTGAGACGCTGCTCCAAACTTCCAGGCTCAAGCTTCAAGATGTTGTTAGAATTCAAACGAACCCGTGAACCGGAACTTTTCCTATGTAGGCTCAGCAAGGACCCAAACAGTAAGAACCTCAAACAACCATAAACTCCCTTAAAGGCCTCCAAGTCCTAAAGCACAATATGCCTATACACTCCAAACTATCTGAAGCCCTTAAACGCCAAACTCTAAATCCCAACCTAAACCCTAGACCACGAAACTCACTGCAGACGCTAGCCATGAAACGGCATTGAAAAATGACTCCCAAACACCTTCGGGTCGCTGAGTTCAGAGAATGGGATGCCGGCCTGCAAGGAACGCAGGTTTAAGGCGTATACGGTTAAGGGTTTTTGGCGAATAGGGTTTAGGATTTAAGGCTTCGGGTTTAGGGTTTAGGGCTTGGGGTTTGTGGGAGAGGGCACGAAGGCAGTCCATCTTGCGGTTTCTCGAACCTTGGCTGTTGACGTGCTAGGGTGTAAGAAGAGAGTTTACATTGAAGGACATCCCCCCCAGAGGGCCCATATAATACTACCGTTATGAAATTAGGCCCCTAACTATAATAGGGATGGTCTTTTAGCGACTGGTTCCAAAAAGGTAGTATGTCCGGACCCCCTTGAAACCCTAAGCCCCTAAACCCTTAAACCCTAAGCCCCTAAACCCCCTAAGCCCCTAAACCACCTCGCCCAAACCCCTAAACCCTAAACCCCTAAACCCTAAGCCCCTAAACCCCTAAACCCTAAAGCCTTAAACCCCTAAACCCTAAACCCCTAAGCCCGGAAAAAGAAGGACCCTCTGGGCCTTCAACGAGAAGCCTCTAGGGCTCGACAGAGAAAGACTCATCCCATGCGGATTTGACGGATCGACGAGTTTAATTTAGGGTTTAGGGTTTAGGAAGTAGGAAGTTTAGGGTTTAGGGTTTAGGAAGTTTAGGGTTTAGGCGCTGTAGGCCGTGCAGTGGTCGGCTATTATAACTTGATGAAGGGCTTCATACTCAAGTGGGCATCACCGCAGACACCCGGAACCCCAAACCTCTCGGAATGTCATGCAGCTGCTTTCGGCTGCACTAAGGGATCGCTGGCGGTCGTCCGCAGATCTAGGTTTCTTATTGGCTGGGGTGGTGGGAATCTAGGTTCTTGCCGAGGCACTTGAGTCAGATTGCCTCGAGCGGGAACTATAGTAAATACCACGGGTTGCTTGTTGTGTCAGCTACAGGGTTCCTTAACAGCGCTGAAGAACGAAGGCGGTGGTCTGCTCCATGAGAATTACGACGACACGGAAGAGGAGCACGATCTCCATGAGAACGAACAGACTCGTGCAGCGACAATGGATATCAGGACCACCGTTGTGATGACTATGGCAGATGGTTATAGCGACAGTCACGCTGATGGTTGTACTGCTTGCAAATGACGAAGATGATGATGCTGACAGTGGTTACGGCGATTGTGAGGCTGCAGATGCCGACTCCTCATCGTAACTACTCTGCGTTACGAGCCTTAAGTTTAGGGTTTCGGGTTTAGGGTTTGAATCATTCTGCAACATCTGGCTGGGCATGCTGCAATGATTTCGATGTCAATCTGGTTGAGCAAGTCGGTGAGCAACTCCTGCAACAGGGTCTAGGGTCTGCGGGGTTGTGCTCTTGAACGTGAGACCCTTACGGCATTGGAACTTGGGTTTGGGATTTTAGGCTTTCGGGCTTTCAGGTAAGTTATTCCGGGCTAAGGTAGGTTTGCGGCTTTGAGAACTTAGCTCGAACCGGCCTTCGACTCTCGCACTCGCACTTGCAGGCAAAGCTTCACAACGCCTGGGTTCAACAGTGACTGTAACGCTCCAGATTAGGGTTTGAGGTTCAGAGATTAGGGTTAAAAAGGTCTAGGCTTTAAGGCTGAGGGTGGGTTTAAGAGCTTAAGGTTCTAAACCCTAAACCCCTAAACCCTAAACAACCCTTAAACCCTAAACCCTAAACCGAGTTTCAGGTTTAGGGTACGGATTAGGGCTCCTCTGGCACCACGAACTCCTCGCAGTCGATGCCTTCGCCTCCGGGCCAACTTGATTTCGCGAGCATGCGGTATGAAGCTTGCAGATTGGCTCAACTAGGGTTTGGTGTTTGGGTTTAGGGTTCAGGGTTTAGGATTTAGGATTGAGAGTTTCGGCCCTGTCGACATGCAAATCCCCAAGCCTGGCAACTCATGCAAACGTCCTCATGACCGGCGTGGTCGCTTAATCGCTTTCTGTAAATGCAGGTTCGACTCAAGCGCACCCCAAACCCCGCATGAACTGCCTCTTGCGCGCACAATTCGGCTGGACTCTACCTAACAATTCGGCTGGACTCTACCTAGCATGGCATGCAACAAGTCCATGCCAGTGCAGGCTTTCGGCACTTTGCAGACGACCAGCACAATGCCTTGCTGTTTGGCAGCAATGCAACGAACAAGTGTCGAATGATATACTTGCTGTAGCCTTGAACTATGCCGCGCCACCAAAGCTGGAATCTCGTGCCTTTTCAACGAGAAAGTATGCAAATCTAAAGCACCGACACTTTCCGAAGAAGCGCAACCCCGAAAGGACGAGATCCTGCAACTCCAAAGCCACTGCCACTCCTCCATCACCCTAAACCCTGAAGGGAGATCTTGAAGGAGTTCCTAGAGACTCCCTAGACGCTAAATTCCCACAGGACTTCTTAGGGTCCCTATAGAAAGGCTAGGAGAGGCAGAAACTCTCAAACCGCAAGAAAGCCGCCGTAAGAATTGTAAGAGGGCTTTGGGATGCTTTGGGTGTGTAGTTACCATCATGAAATGTATGATTGAGGACTTCTAGGGGGTACAGGGGATACGATATTCCGGCCACTATATCAAAAAACACCCGCAGCTAGAACAAACCCGTCCTGCCAAGTCAAAGCGATAGCGAAGGCCATACCTAGCTTCGCAGAAACAAGGCTCGAACAGGGAAACCTCTTAGTAGGATCCTTATTATAAGGACCCCAAAATAAGGTACCCCTAATTTTCGGAAACTCCCACTTACACCCTCCCAACTCCAAACCCTGAAACCCTCTGTTCTTGCACCCGTACTGCAGCAGCCACCGGCAGACAGGGCCCCTGCCCCAAACAGAGCAGCATACTATGCACAACAACGGTCCAACATCCCAAACTCTCGGCATGGCCCTGAGGCTCCAAGTATACAAATAGTACCTGCTTCGGGGTTCTGCGACAGGGTCTGTGGCAGGGCACGACAGGCCCTACGAACAATGCCTATGAGAGGGGTGGACAGGGTCTATGGACAGGGTCTGTCACAGGGGTGGACAGGGGGTATGTGGCAGGGCACGACAGGGGCCTAAGACCAGCCTGCAGACAGGGCTGGAACAGGGGCGGACAGGGCGTATGGTAGGGGGAGTCAGAGTGTAGGGCAGGGCTACAGACAGGCAAAAGGTAGGTTATCGGAGGGACTTCTTTATGCTAAACTCCTAAACTCCTGAAGCTCTGCCGATAAGCCCCTTAACCGTTAAACCCTCAAACACAGCTGGAACCGCAACCAAGATCGCCGCGAGAGTGCCCTGAGCACCCTAAAAGCTCGAACCCCGAATAGAAGGGTGTAGGGGTTTAATAGGGTTTAGGGTTTTAGGGTTTACTTAAGAGGTCTAAACAATTGCCAATACTATTTTGGTGGTTCCTTATTGTGATTATAGCATAAGGTGCCCCCAAACCCTATACTAACTACGAGTAGTTATTAAGGCCCCTTATGTTAATTGATTCGAACAGAGTTTTGGAGTCTTTCCTAGTATATTTTGTCAGGGACATTGGGGGGGGGACAAACTCCGAATACCCTCAAATCTAAACTCAATTCTTCAGTCGCCGTCATTCCGGCTTCATGCACTAAAGCCCCAGAAATCTGGACCCGAAAACTGTTGAACCCTCTGAGCCTGAACCCTGCGCGCCCCGACCCCAAAATCCCATACACCCCTCCGGCCCTCTATGGGGCGTGGTGAGCCCTTCACCCATGTACGAAACTGTAAAACCTGAGCCCTTAAACCAAAACCCTAAACCCTTAACCCTTAAACCAAAACCGTAAACCCTGAGCCCTAAACCAAACGGACTGAGTCTGCAACTTGGCGATGCCCTTCTGGATCCTCGGCGGCTTCTTGCGAGAAAAGGGTTTGGTTTAGGGTTTAGGGTTTGTCCATTCTGCTACGGTCTTGCAGCAAAGGGTATATGGTTTAGGCAGGGGGTTTCAATTTTCATACGGGATGTACTCGGGCCTGCTGAAAGGCTTGTAGGGCTTTTCTATGGGGTCTACGAGGGTCTTATCAGGCCTGCGCAGG
This sequence comes from Symbiodinium sp. clade A Y106, assembly GCA_003297005.1. NCBI lineage: Eukaryota > Dinophyceae > Suessiales > Symbiodiniaceae > Symbiodinium > Symbiodinium sp. clade A. The sequence continues at coordinate 48,477 of BGNK01000897.1, forward strand.
TCTTCCGATTCACCAGTGTTTGAGGTTCAGCCCAGCCCTAAACCCGAAACCCTTTTGCAACAAGCTTGTCGGTTCACGGATAGCCCCAAGCCCTGAACTCGGTAAAACCTACATCTTACAACCCAAATCACGCCTATGAAGTAAGGATCCTCAAGAAAACAAAACATGCGACAATGCCAGGATTGCAACAGGAGCAGGGATTTAGAGTCTTTTAACCCAAGGGGTCTGGGGTCCATGTACCCTAAGGGTTGCTCTATGCATTCTTCAAGGTACTACAACGGCTTGCGCTATGAGGGCCCATGTCGCCCTTTGGTATACCATATACTTTGGCCCTGAAGTGCCCCCTGAGGTTGCGGGAGCTAGGGCCAATGCTCGGAGTGGATGTCGGCATCCGGAAAAGTCACCCGCAAGAGCTCGGATTCGTAGACCAGGTCCTCGTCTGTGGGCTTTACATGTCATGGAGTGTCGGGGGCTTCATATTTTATTTAATTGAGGTTTTGGGTTCAGGGCTTGAGGATTTGGAGCTTCAGGGTGGTTTAGTCTCACCATTTTGGGCCTTCGGGTTTGGGTGTTGCAAGCATAGGTTCCCTTTCTTGGAGTACGCAGACAAATTATGCTGACATCCTGAAGCCTGAACCCACTCAAGATCACAAAGGTAAGCGTAAGGTTTCCGGTTCAAGATAGACTTCGGGCATCAACAATTTGAACTTGAACTTCCACCCGCAGGCCTGAGCCTGCGCTGCGATGCGTGCCATTTGGCTGGCATCCACCTGGGTTCCGGGGCTTAGGGTTGAAGGTTTATGAACTTTAGAGTTTAGGGTTTTGGGGGCTTAGGCGGCTCCTCCGCCCCAGATGTCGAAACCCGAAACTCTGCCCCTAAATCCTAGACCTCTGAATCCAACAAAGCTTCTCCCCAAACACCTAAGCACCAAACGCGGTGAGTTCATGCGCATGGGACTCACAAGGGAAATTTAGCAATAAACTTACACGAGGATGTGCATATGCAGTTGCTCCACTTCTGCTACCGCTAGACTGGACACTATACCCTGAACACTTCCTGGCCTCAACCCCAAGCCCGAGCCCCCAAAACCTAGCCTAAACCCTAAACCCCCAACCATCCGAAAAGGTTCCCTGGCATATTTAGAGTCTAGGGGCTTTTAGGGTTTAGGGCTTGAGTTTGTAGGGTATGAGGTTGAGGGTTTAGGGTTTTTGGGGGGGTGGAAGGACGTGAGAACCCAGATCCCTTCATCACGGCGAGGGCAGTTTGCTTAGCGGGTTGCTAGGGCTTAGCATGTAGGGGGAAGTTTGGGGGTTTCGGGCTTCAGGGGTAGGGTTTTGGGGCCCATTATAATTGCAATAATGAGCTCCCCAAATGGACTGAAGTATGGGGAGTTTCAGGTTCACACCCGTAGCACTTCCAGGTCGCTTCTGGGCTTCGCTGGCCGAATGAGACGTCCCAACATCCTGAAGCCTTGCCACTTGGCATTCCCAAAAAGCAACAGAGCTAGGGTTTAGGGTTTAGGGTTCAGGGTTAGGGTTCAGGGTTTGGGCGTTTATATATATATATATATATATACATATACACACACATCATAAGAGCATACAAAGCTCTTCAGTAATGGAATTGCCATTGTTTGTGGGTGGAGGCCTTGCATAAAGTGGAATTCTTTACTAAAGGCGGCACTATATCCGAAGCTATGCACACCGGTGTGGTCCAAGATGTAAGGCTTTCAAGCGCATTAAGGCTGGCAAACGAGACATGCAGAATGTCTGCGGAGATATGCACAACAGCTCCGGAACAAAGCAACAGGGATTGCCGGCCAGACATGGCGAGAAAGCCTCATTCATTGAAGCTAGCTGTGCAGAGCAATATCGAAACTCCTAAACACTCAACCCGAAAGCTCAGTACATGTTGAAGGTCCACAACCTCCATGACAGATGGTCAAGTCTGCCATGGCAAGGCTCAAAAGAGAGAAGCCTAAGCAGACCACCGAGTCAGATCGACGCTTAACCCTACCTACCTGAACCTGTTTTTGTAGGTTCTTATTTAAAACCCTAATATGGAATCAATGAAGACCCTACAAAGAGTAGCTTCTGGTGGGTTAAGGTACACTCTAAAACCCAAAATCCAAAGACTTGGATCAAGTTCGGGCTCGGCGCCGTTGTGATGAGAAGAAGCCCACCGGAGCACACGTTGCCTTCAGAGAGAAGAGGGTTTAGGGTGTCAGCGTAGGGTTTATAGTGAACCCCAGAAAGTTGGAACATGGACTTAAGATGATTAGTGCTGGGATTCCCTCTACTTTACCTTATGGGCACGAGGATAATAATGTTCCAACTTTCTGGCTTCTACTGTAGAGTTTAGCACAAGTTGTCTTCGGAGAACAAAGCGCAGACTCCAACACCCCTTGACTCAGCAATCTTCCTTAGGTGCCCCGGCTTTATGAATGCTTTTAAATCAAAGTTCCTTATAGGGCTTGTAAGGAATATACCGTCAAGTCTATATAGAAGAATCCTTAACACAAGTTGAGGCATATTCCGGGGATATACAGCAAAATAGAAATTTACACTATATTGGCACATGTGCTCTTAAGTTTCACATGGTTGTTGAAGGGTCCACTTTGGGAGTGTAGGGCCCAGGGCATCCAGGGTTTCGGAGGTTGGGCATCTACATTTATCGACATTTCCATCCTTTTTGCATTGAATGCTAAACCCAAACGGTCCATATACCTGTAGATGCACCTGTGTAGTATACTCCAGACTGCTATAGAACCTCCTTAAGAAAACACCCTTAAAGGAACCCTGATCCTTTCGTAAACCCCTACACAACCTTTCCTAGAACTATGAAGAAAAACCCAAAAGGGAACTTCTCGGCACTCTCTTTGAACCCAGCGGCACCCCGAACCCTAAACCGTGGATCAGAGCTTTCTGAATCAAAAGGGGTCGCGTGTCTGATAGATTGGGTTTAAGGTTTAGGGTTTCGGGTGTTTGGTTTAGGGTCCCGAATTTAGGATTCCTACAAGGACTCGTGAGATGTATTGAGTTTATCTTAGGGGTCTTGACGGGGGCGGATGATGGATAGGGGATTTCTGTGATACCTTGCGTCCTGTTGGACTTCAAAGGAAGACTCAGACCGCTATACTTAGAATAAAAGGATGCTCTCAGACCGGGTCTAATGTCTGATAGTTTTACGGGGTTTTGGTAAGATTTTTTCTGGTGTTACAGGGTCCAAACACTCATAGAATCCCTGCAACGCCCTTGTAACACTGTCGATACCCAAAGTCTATCCCACAGCCCCTTAGTTTTCAATGTTGCAACCCCATTGGGCCCATTGGATCATGCAGGATTTCGGGCAATCGAGCAGGCCCTTGTTTTACCGCCTGCATCAGTGCAATGTTAAAAGTAAGAGTAGCGGGGGATATTGGCTGGCCAACAATCCCTTAGTCAAGTTCCCTGTCTGTAAAAACACACAATTTATGGCCAGACGCTTGCCCCTTGCTAGCGGCCTAGCTAAATTTCAAAGCACAAAGTCAAGTGAAACCTTCTTTTGATCTGCCTGCGGCATGTCGCAGGAAGCTCTGCGCAGTCTCGCGGGAGCTGAAGGCGTAGTGCCTCAAATCCAATTTCAGATAGCTCTGGCACAGCAACATTATGAACACATCGCCAACTACAGTGTGCAGCATTTGGCCCACCCCGAAGCCCCAAACCCAACAACTTCCGCAGCGTTTCGATTGGAGAAGAGGACACCGCATTACTAGCTAGACGCGTGGAGAGAGTGGCTCTGCGTCTCCAACCGACGTGCCACCTTTGGGTTGCTGCTAACGTCTAGGCCTCAGGGTTTTTAAGGCTAAGAAACCCGCGATATTGTCTATATATCTCATGGCAGTAGAGGGCAGAACAGCTTCAGGGCTTGACAGGATTTCCAGGGTGGGAACACGAGGCAACTGGATGCAACATGGAGGCCTTAGATCTCAAACCCTAAATCCCAAACCCCAAACCGCAGATTTCCAGGGTGGGAACACGAGGCAACTGGATGCAACATGGAGGCCTTAGATCTCAAACCCTAAATCCCAAACCCCAAACCGCAGATTTCTGCGATATTGCTTCGCATCTCCGCTACCGCAGCCCTGAAGAACCTGTTTTTAAGGGTTCCTGGATATGACTTCCTTACACAGGTCCAGAAAACTAAAGGTTTTGAGGGAGTTCAGGCACAACCCTAAACCCTAAACCAATGAGTGACTCCAATATCCTTTAATCAAGGAATATCCCTTAAATCATATTAGGGATCCTACTATAAATTGAGGTCTATTTCCTAATTAAGGGATATTGTAAACCCTAAACCCTAAACCCTATAGATCCCTTATAGGAACTCTTAGAGCAACCCTTATAGATCCCTTTAAAAACCCTAAACCCTACAGTCTCTGCGATCTCAGATACCGGGAGAATCTAGAAAGTAGATCCCTTAATTTGGGGCCCTATACTACTAAGGGTACTTTATAGGAACCCCCATTAAGGGATCTACTTTTTGGATCCTCCCGGGGTCTGGGTAGCTGATTCCAGGGACCTGATTATTGGGTCCTTAAAGGGGTCTAGGGCCCTGAGTATAAGGTCCTTAGAAGCATAGGGTTCGAAATAATCTTATCAGCCACCATCGCGAAGACAAAAAAAACCTCGCGAACCGTATGCTTTGCTAGCGGGGAGGTGTCTGGGCCCTGATGCCGCCTAAGCTGCAGACCTGCAAAACCCTAAACTAAAGCGCCAAACTCAAAACGATAACCCTAAAGCAAGAAACATACGCATCCCGAGCCCTCAAAACTGCGAACTGTAAATGCAAGCCGAGATACAGCGCAAACTGGATGGATGCCACATGAAACCATTGTGGCTCAGCTTCCGTCGGCCTCAGGAAGCTTTGAAGGGCGAGGCTTCAGGGTGTAATATAGGAGCCTTAATAATTAGAATAGGGTTCTGGGCCCATTTATACTATATTTATAACAAGGAACCCCCAAAATAGGATTGGTAACTATTTCGGCCATTTTTGTATGACCCTAAAGTACCTTATATTGGAGGAATCCCCTGCATATCTTGGTGAGTGGACCTGCAGAGAAGCACCCAGAGCCAGATTTTGTCAACACCGGGCACAGGGCATCCCCAGCTGTTGAGGTGCGACTTGGGCGACATCGCCTGAAACTAAAGCACGGTTTAAGGCCTTTAGGGCTTAGGGGTTTTAGGGTTTAGGGACGAAGCACCCGCCGGCTTCTGTGGCGTTTGCTGTGCGTGGGCTGTTTGAACTTTTTAGGAGCCTTCAAGTCAGGTTTTATTGACTTCGGAGCTGGCAAGTGCTAGACAACAATGCCCTTTAGCACTTCTTGCAAGTGCACTTCGCATTTCCAAGCCCGCACAATGGTTTTCGGGACGTGTTCTTTGTAACATGGAACATATATGGAATGCCTGAGGGCTGCATTTTGGACACATGAGGTCGACTCCCCGACTGCATAGCCCAGAAACAGCACCATTCAACTCGCAGTTTGGTTGAGGAGCTGGATGCACCCCAACATTGCACAGTCCATGGAATCCTGAACCTCAGACCCAAGCAAGCCCTGCAGGGTTAAGAGTGCAGGTTTCAAGCATGTACAGGTCGTCTACGATTCGAAGGCATGTAGGGCAAACCCCCCCCCAACCTCAGCCAAACGCCCACAACCCAATACAGGGGCCGTAATTATTCCAGTGGGGTTTTAGAGTATTGTAAACGAAGAAGAATGAGCGGAACCGTATGTCTGTAGTCTGAGTACTGCACCAACAGCACTACCAAGGAAAACCTACTTGGGACTCTGGGGCTTCAAACCCCCAAAATCCAGTCCTGACTTCAAGCGGCAAATAGCAAGGCTGTGTAGGCAACATGAAGGAGAAATACTGCATCGCAAATTTTGTCGAAGCCGCAGAAGGAAGTACGACTGGAATTGCACCTCGAGCAGCCATTGGCATGTGTTTTCCTCTCCATGGCCAATACCAAAGTCCTGTGACAATCTCAGCTAAAGCAGCTTCAGTGCCAACTTCGCCATCGCGGCAAGCTTTGCACTGTCCATGTGCCGATGGCGGTCAATCACGCTATCGGCGGAACAATGTGGATGTCGCTGCAGGTCCGTGATGACTTTTTCAAACAGCAGAAGACCACTATCAAAGTCATCAACTTCAATAAGCTGGCTTTGTTGCTGGGTTCGATTCCAGGGAGCCCTGCCATCTGCCATCTTGACCAAATCTTCCAGAAAACAAGACTTCAGTCTAGGCTTGCAGTGTGAGAACAGGTATTTCAGGACACGAACGGCTCGCTGGGCTGGTCGGTTGCCAATGAAATACGGATCCGCTTTGCTGATGTCGGCATGCGGAGGAAAGTATATGCCTTCCGGCGGCACCAGCTCAAGTGTCACAAAATGGCTGCCCGTGGTAGTGTAATCATAGTGCAACTTAAGCTTCAAGGCCACAATAATGTGTTCCTGGACTTCGATGCCGGGTGCGGATAAGGCATCTCTCAAGCGATGCATGTCAGACAACTCTACAGGACCACTTGTCACGATATGATAATCAAAGTCCGAGCCTTTGATGTTGGTCCCTTTTCTTGCTGATCCTTGCAGCTCAAGCCTTATGAAATCCTGCTGCCAAATGCTCTTAGCACAAGCGGTGATTTTGTCAAGCAGCCATTTGGGCGGCAGTTTGTGTCGCGGAGCTAAACCGTCAGCAAAAGCGGCAAACCGGCAAGTTGAAATAGCCGCTTTGACAGCCTCGACAACCTCATCCTCCACATTTTGCAAGGCACAGTCGTGGCAATGCTTGTTGCAGAACGGCTTGTGGCAAACCGAGTCTTTGCTCCGACACACTCGACATGAATAACCATGCTGGTCACTCGGCATTGTTACCAACGACGTCATGACGAACACCGTTTGGGAGTCTTTGCTCCGACACACTCGACATGAATAACCATGCTGGTCACAGCCGTAACAATGGTTGCTGCAGAACGGCTTGTGGCAAACCGAGTCTTTGCTCCGACACACTCGACATGAATAACCATGCTGGTCACAGCCGTAACAATGGTTGCTGCAGTACTGCTTGTGGCAAACCGAGTCTTTGCTCCGACACACTCGACATGAATAACCATGCTGGTCACAGCCGTAACAATGGTTGCTGCAGTACTGCTTGTGGCAAACCGAGTCTTGCTCCGACACACTCGACATGAATAACCATGCTGGTCACAGCCGTAACAATGGTTGCTGCAGTGCTGCTTATGGCAAACCGAGTCTTCGCTCCGACACAACTGACATGCATAGCCATGCTCGTCACAATGCAAGTGATGCTCTCTGCAGTAGCCTCTCTCTGGCGCGTCTACATTGCATCTGCCTTGCCGGAAGTACTGTGCACTGTCTCCAACATCGCTGACCAGAAACGCTTCGTGCGATGAGCGTGACAGTGCTGGCAAATTCCCAAAAATAGCACAGAAGATATGAACCAGCACGCCGCAGATCGCAGAGAACATGTGTGAAGAAACGTCGCAGAAGAATCCACAAAATGCCTGGACAGCTCTTCCACAATGCCTTTCTTCGTGGTGCAAGGTGTCCCAGTGATCGAGCGTCCTCTGTTTGCGGGTGGAATATACTACCTACTGTATTGCAAGACTACCGAAGGATGTTGGACCCGATTCTCAAACTCTTCAACGTTAGCTCCGATTCTCCAGCTGTAGGAACTGTACGATACATAAATAAACCGAGAGACTGCGATAGAATAGCGACTGCGCCAATTGGAAGCAGCACCAGGCTGGCAATGGACTTCCTTGACATCGAAGGTTGTAGGTCATGTGCAAATGCATTGTACATTCTCAAAGCTACGTTCCAAACAACTCTGCTTCAGACTCCCCAAAAGCAAACCTCACGCCTTTCCTGCTATGATTGTCGACAGCTGCGCACATCTTCTGTCAAAAGGCCGCAGTGATCCACAAGGGGTCACGGCGCAGACCCTGGGATCAAAAATCTCGGCGCATGTCCTGACACAGCGGTACAAGGAAGCCGGAGAGCTGCATGAGTTAGTCAAATCTAGGGACTAAACCCTAAACCCTGAACCCTAAACAAATCTAGGGAATCGCGGTCCATCCAGCTATCCTTACACAAGAAGGCAGGCCTAGAGGATGCCACTCCAAAGGCACCCTAAACCGAAACCCTGGGACCCTGTGTAAATCCCTGAACCAGCTTTCCTGCTCACAAGGTCGTGGATCATTCCGTGCTAGGAGTATACAGGACTCGCTGTAACTTCTTACGCTCTCTTGGCATCTGCAACTGTAGCCAGTTGGGTGGCTCCACTCTCGAAAGTCCGTGGCCATCAGTACTCTCGCATATGTGTGCAAATCACAGAAGTAAGTCGCTAGAACACCCTTTAAAATAGTACTCACGCAAATATGTATATATATATATGCACACATGTATACATAGGTACATTGCATCTTTTGCATTCTCTTGCAGTATCCAGCAGTGCCAGCAGGCAATCTTGTTTTTGCCATTCAGACTCCGATGATGTCCCTGGACTCAACGGAAAACCGAGGAACATCACCAAGAAGAAGAACAACAACAACAACCAATGCCGCCTGGACACTCGCGTGACACGCATAGAAACCAGATGCATGGCAACACCTCCCGCGCCATGTCTGTGGCCAAGAGCTCTTCTGGGAGCTGCTCTCAAGGAACCCGAAAACAAACACTTGAGTGAGCAAAACTGCGCTGTGCTTAATCAATGACCTGCTGACGGTTGACACCCTTCCCTAAACCCTGAACCATCACAAGGTCACCTTTGCTAAAAAGATAGGGCCACTTTAGCTCTGGCCTTTGTATGACGACTTCCCAGTTGCTATGCTTGTGCAGCTGCAGCGCTTCATGGCAAGTGCCCGCCCCAGCCTGATATTCTCCGGTCTGTCTGACTGACTGAGCTGCCATCACAAAGCTGACCGCTGACCCCGCTTAGCACGTTTACCTGCCGTCCTGCACAAGCACCTTCAGCTTAGGATTAGGGTTTTGACAATTACATGGGAAGCCCGGAGTGGCGTAGCGTTACAGTACTTCTTCGAGCCCCCTGGAGCAGTTCCCAGGGTCCCAGTAACACTGTTGGTGCCCGAACATCAAATAAGAGCCTGTGATATTTTGTGGAACTATGTAATAGCTGTCAACTGAAAGCACTACGTGATACTCGTCAGGCACCCTATAGGCTGTACAGCTTCAACGCAAGAAGCCCTGCAATGTTTATGGACATGAAGCATCGTATTTCTGCTCAGCCAAACGGGTCCAATAACAGGTTTATATCTACCCCAGCCCCCTAAACCCTTACAGAAGACCCGTGTTTACATGAACCCTTTAAAGGAACCCGAAACTCCCCATGAGATCCAGGGACGGCGCCGACGAAGAACCGGGCGGCTAGCAATCTCGGCGGGATACTCGGGAATTCAAGTCGTTTAGGGTTTGAGCTTTAGGCTCTTCAAAGGGGTTTAGGAGGGATTATTGTTTTTTTTGTTTGGGCATGTTTTTCTCGGGTGTCACAGGCATGTTTTGCCGCGTTGGACAAGGATTTTTTCCCTCTCGCATGTGACAAAAATTAGAGCTTAGGGTTTTAGAGTTTTCCAGGTTTTGGGCTTTTGTTAAGGGTGTTAGGGTCAACACTTACGGCTGAAAGTGTGCGTTCAAATATAGTTTGACAGGTGATATAGTGGCGTTGGGGATTCGCCACTTGGGATTTAGAGTATCTTGTGTCAAAAGGCTGTACATTGGGTTGTGTGGGCGTTTTGCTTCGGCTAAGGCTGACGTTAAAAATACCCTGCGCGTCGGAGATGCAAGCATGAGCTATGTTTCACCTGTTTCAGTAACCAGACTAGTGCAGGTACCGGCTTGGGTGTAGAATCATTTCGGGTTCAGCGTTTTGGGTTTGGCCGCAAGGCCAGGCAGAGCCGAAGGACAAGACCTCATGACTCGTGACCTCGTGGATACGGTGGGACAGCCGCTGAAACCGGGCTGTGGGTCTGCAAAGTGCATAGCGCTTGTTGGATGGAGGTATATACCATTTAACCCTCCTAGCCCGAAAACCTAAACTCTGTTTAAACGTAAAACAACACATCAGAGTTTGCAAACCCAACTTGCTAAGCTAGACATACTTGCCCCAAGTGTCGCAGCGAATGCTGAAATCAGGCATTCAGTACTCCGAATGTATATATTTAAACATTTAAACCCTACAGAGCCTCGGTACTACAGTAAAAGCTCAGACTCCTCTGTTCGCTTTTTCCTAAAAACCCTCGCGACATTCCGAAACCGAGGAATTGGGGGCCATAAGCCCTAAACCTAGCCCTAAACCCTACACCCTCCTTAAATCTTAAAAACCCCTAAACCCCAAACCTAACTAAACCCTAAATCTGCCCATTTCCGACAGGCAGCGTCGGTTTCAGCATCTTCTGTCGTTCTAATCCTTGTCCTTGGTTCGGCTGCTAAACCTTAGGGGGGTTGGGGTTCTTTTGTCTCCTACTTCACAAAAGGACAAGCCTGCATGGCAGGGGCGATAGTCGGCAGATACCCTGGGTTTCGGGTATCGCCCTAGGGCTGGGGTTTGGGGGCTCAGGGAATTTTGCGCTCAGGGCATTGAAGGGGCGCTTGGGGCTCTGGAGTATAAAGGGTGCGAGAGCGCTAGGGGGTTTGAGTTCTCAGAGTTTGAGATTTCATCAAACCTGAAACTCTTCAGTTCGGCATCGAAAGTGGGAAGGCCCTTTCCGCGTTAGGGTTTAGGGTTCAGGGCCATGCAACTCAGACAAGGGCTTCTGGTGGTATATGTAAACTAGCGGGGTCCCCAAGGGTCCATGTCCCTATTTAAAGACTTTGGCACCAACGCGCAAGACCCCAGGTCACGACTGTTCCGTCGCCAAGAACGGCAGCAAAAGCACCTCTAGATGCTTGGATCCTCGGTACGTCCTCCAGCCTGGACTGTGCAGCACCACTGTCACCACCACTGTCGGCATCACCCCAAGTGACGACAGATCCGTCGCCCAGAATTGCCGCAAAACAAATGGCACTGGCTTGAATCTGCCTCGCTTTCTTCAGCTGGTGCTGCACAGCACTACTGTCACCACCATCACCAGCACTACCCCAGGTCACCACTGAGGGCGCCCCGCAACTTGTCCTGCACCGCACTACTGTCACCACCACGGTGATCATCACCCCAGGTAACCACACGTCCATCACCGAGAATGGCAGCAAAGGCACTTTTGCTGGCTTGAATCTGCTCGACATTCATCAGCTGATCCTGGACAGCATTGCTGTCACCACCACTACCAGCATGATCCCAGGACACCACGGATCTGTCGTCAAGAATGGCAGCGAAAGCACTGCCACAAGATTGGATCTGCTGCACGTTCTTCAGCTGTTCCTGTGCAGCACTACTGTCACCACCGCGGCGAAGATCACCCCAGGTCACGACTGATCCATCACCTAGAATGGCAGCAATAGCACCATACATAGAGGCTTGGATCTGTTTCGCATTTTTCAGCTGATCCCGCGCAGCACTACTGTTGCCACCATAACGAAAATCACCCAGGTTACGGCAGATCCGTCACTGAGGATGGCAGCAAAAGCGGCGCTAGTAGCACATGCTTGAACCTGGCTTAAGTGCAGGGTTAGCGAGTCACCAGTCTGCACGTTTGCTTCCTTTATCGGCACACATACATCTAGAACAGTTCCGAATGAATCCACCAGCCGCCGACTTCCAACTCCAAGTGCAGTCTGCGCCCGATGTTTCAGCATGTCCACTGTACCGTCCAGGCTGGCTGCCACGGTAGCGGTCTTGCCGCTGAGAAGGCCGACTTCCGCATTGACATGTTGAACACCAGGCATGGATGTGGAGGGCTGTCGTGGCCAAAGGCTGGGGACCTTTAGACTTTGATTTGAAATCTCTGAGTTTCGGTAGACCTGGGGCTGGGATCTGAAGCATAGGGTGTGGGATGATGCCTTGATATGTTGATCCGGCTCGTCCTGGCCTCTGAGTGAGTGAAAGTTACGGGTTCGTCCTCCCGAAACCCCACTGAAACGTCATGACCCCCGGCATCGATTCTCTCACCCTACACCCGAACCCTAAAGCCCCAGCCCAAGACTAAGCCCTTGACCCAAAACCATAAACCCTGACCCACAAACCCAAAGCCCAAAAAACTAAACTTAAGCGCAACCTGCATCTGATATCGGGTGCCTACTTCAAGGTTCATGCGACTTAGTAACTGAGGTGATAAATAAGGTAAATATATACTGTTAGGGGTATACGATGCTGCACAAGTATATAGAGACAGAGACAATACAACAACAAACTACTCGTAAACCCTAAACCCATCCGCAACCCTAGACCCTGAACCCTAAACTCGTCCTCTATTAGGTCTTCGTGTTGAAGACTTTCAGAAGAGCTATACGGCTGGGGTCAGATCGTAAAGTAGCTTCACCAGCTTTTGGTTTGGGGTTGTTTGGCTCCTGCATGGCATGTCTGACGACCCGCATTGCAGGTTTCAAGTTCGGCTAGAGCACATGTACCGTTGTCGCAAAGTAAAGCAAGGGCTTAGGGTTTAGGGAAATGGCTTAACCAGCTTTTGGAAGTACTCGCAGTGTGAATGTGCCTAAAGCAGAAACCTAGGTTTTGGTACCGTTGGGCATAAGAAGCCAACCAGGGCCCGGGCGCAGCCTATTGGTTGCCTCCTGCACCTGCGCCTTCCAAAGACTCCAATATCCCTTAATCAGGGAATATGCCTTAAATTATAGAAGGATCCCTGATATGATTCAAGGAATATTCCTTAATTCGGGGAGATTGGGGTCTCTGGGCTAGAGCCAGGCGCTCAGGGCTCAGGGAGGCTTCAGCGTTCAGGGTTTGGGGTTTGACCAGGTGATCCTAAATACCTTTCGCCGGGCCGGAGCTCTAAAAAACACACCCTGGGCTTTTTTTTTTTGCTCTGGCCCCGCCCAAAGGTCGCGGCGCCCAACGGGGTGCAAAAAAAACAACACTTTGCACACCCGGGGACGACAGCAAAACAAATTCTAGAAACCAATGACACGGGGCACGAGCAAAAAGGGGCCACAAAAAAAAAAAACAGAGTCCCGACTCACTCACTGCGGCCCTGGACCGCGATGCTCACTCACTTCTTTTCCGGGCCGACTTTTCCGGCTGGTGTTTTTTTTTTGCTGCGGCCAGGCGCGGACGCTCACTCACTCACTGCGGTCCTGGGCGGCGATGCCTCCCGCCGGGGTGGTGTTTTTTTTTTGCTGCGGCCCCGCCCGGACCGGGGTGGTGTTTTTTTTTTTGCTGTGGCCCCGCCCGGACGCTCACTCGCTCACTGTGGGCTGGGGCGATTTCGGCAAGGCCCTGGTGTTTTTGTTTTTGCTGCGGCCCCGCCGAACCCGGCGAGCCAATAACAAAAAATGTCGGGTGTACTACATCGGGTCTAAAAAGACCCCACCCGGCGGGGCCACAGCAAAAAAAAACACCACTTCCGCGCAGAGAGTGTTGCATGCTTTGGTCGTTAAGCATTTCCAACCAACTGTGTCGCCGGAGGCTCGCGTGGCCCACAACGAATGTGCTCAAACAAAAAATAGAAAGCCTTGTTTTGGTGGGGCCCTAAAGCCCTAAACCTCGCACCAAGTGAAACAGCCGTACCTTGGAGTGTCGCAAATGGGGCCCCTCACATGGGGGCTTAAGGGCGCTTGCTTCCCAAGAGCTGCTGCTGAACCCATGAGCATGAAGGCTACTCTAATTCCAGGTCTGAAGCTGCTGCTCGCAGCATTTGTCATGTTTCCTGAAATTACAATGCGCACTTGCGCGTGGCACGGCGAGCAAAAATGCACAAATGCAGAACGCATACAAACGACGGCAATTGTGGGCAATTGTGGCATTTTGCGCGCCGCGGATCACCACGATTGTGCACAATTGTGCGCGTCTGCAACTCCTGCGCAATGTTCGCTGCAACGATGTGCGTGCGTTCCGCATCATCTTCGCAACAGTTTTCGGCAAGGGTCCCAAGCTCAAGTGAAGACCCCATCCGCCCAAATTAAACTGAGATTCCGCAGTCGACAAGCACTGTGAAAAGGCACAATGGCTCACAATTGACATCAAATGAGCCTTTTCAGGCTCATCATACCTTACGCCCCCATGACAGCGCCCCCATTAGCGACTCTCTGAGTACCAAAGACTTCTCTCAGACGTTTGTGGAGATTAATAAATAAGCCCAAATAAACTTTATTGGGCTGCATTTGTTCGAATAATGGGTTCCTGGGCAATTACATGCTAAGCCCTGTAGCCTGAACCCTGAACACTGCAACCTAAACCTAAACCCTGAACGACCAGCTACCTACCATTTACATAACTGGGGCCCTCGAGAAGGATTCGCCGGTAAACCGAGGAATAGCAGGGTCTCCAGAGGCTCGGGGCCTAACAAAATACCCTGAACTTAGGATTTGGTGGAATCCCACAACCAAAACCCCTGATACTCTGAAAGACCACATCACGAAACATTGAAGCCGGAAAACCTACAGCCCATAACGCACCCCCTACATTAAAGCGTGACGTAGACCTACGTTGCTTTTGCATCAGGCTTGTTCCGTTCACATCCGGAAATGTCTACTTCGACATGGCTCGTCGGGGTTTCAGCGTTCAATGCTTTCCTGTCCTAACCCTGGAGAGCCCAGCCCTCTGTTACCTTATTGGAGCTCGCCCGGCCAGGTTACCCGCAGTAAACCCGAAACCTGCTGTTAATCTCGGTTACATCCTGGAGGCTTCAGGATTGCAGATACTCAGCGTGTAGGGTTTCGGATTTTAAATCAAGGTTTGGGAAGGATTTTTGGCATGGGCTTCGTTGGGGCTGAGGTCTGGGACGTGGAGTTCAGACTTTCGAAGCTTTGGGTTGTTCCGGGATCTGTGCGAACAGGGCGCCTCCGCGACATCAATGGCAGTGTAGCAAAGCCTCACGACATTTATTGACGGCTTTGGGTTTCAATTGGAGCTGGACGGCTTGAGGTGCAGAGTTGTTTCCTGTGCCGCTTTGTCTGAGCAAGCACAAACTTTGCACCCAGGAAGCCCAGTAACACCAAGCCAAGACGTTGTGCCTTATTTCGTACGGGCTAGCAGCGATTGGTAGCAGTCCCGTGTTGTGACGCCTCAATGCTCAACCTCCGCTTGCATCTTCCGGGCTCTGTCTGGAATGACCTACGAAAAGCCAAGCATGAAGCGAAAACATACCCACCCGCCCACCCGCAAGAAGCTAAACGTTGAAGCACAGTTTCGAAAGAGGATGCAACTCATCGCGGGTGGCTAGGAAAACAGAGCATTTCACGCAAAGCCAGGCCAAAGCCGAGCCACACCAGATCAGATAGAAGTCATGACTCTACAAGCCCTGCACAACATCTAGCAGAAACCCTATCTGAAAGGAACACCCTGTGGCACCCGAAACTTTACCCGACAGGTTGCCCCGGCCTATTTGGCAGCAAATACAAGCTGGGACATACATGGATGTCGTGATCGTCAAAACTATTGTAGGGGTCAATGGGCGGCTGCATCGCCACAGCAACAACGACGACGAGTGCAACTGCGGATTGCTGCTCGCTGCTGCTGCCACTACTACCACTATTACCGCTACCACTTACCACCACCACCACCACCACCACTACCACTACGACTACGACTACGACGACTACTACTACTGCTACTGCTACTGCTACTACGACTACTACTACTACTACTACTACTACTACTACTACTGCTACTGCTACTGCTACCACAACCACCACTACGACTACGACTACTGCTACCACAACCACCACTACGACTACGACTACGACTACGACTACGACGACGACTACTACTACGACTACGACTACGACTGCGACTACTACGACGACGACGACTACTACTACCACTGCTGCTGGGAGTATGCCTGCGGTCAGAATCAAGTGCGGCACAATTGCAGGCCCACGAATTTCGTCAGTGATCTTTTGAGGTAACCGCAGTTCACCTCCCTCTCAAAACACCCTTCCAGGAGTCACGGAGCTAACATCGGAAGATCTATATCGACTACAAGTTGTGAATGTTTCAGCTTCTACACTTGTAACAGAAGTACCTGGCCCAAAAGACTTGAGGACACCCGGTTCGTGCTTCCTTGATCGTGGCATTGGAGTAAGATTCTATGAGAACTTGGACTAGGACCAAAGCCCTTTTACCCAATAGCCACCAAGATCCGTAACTAAGGAACTGCATACAACGGGACTGTCCTAGCGAATCTGCTGAAAACTGAATCAATCACAGAACAGAAAGAGGGTGTGTTAGCCCTAAGCCCTCATCCTATAGCCCGCCAAGCCCTACGTAAACCCATCCGGCCTGCAGCCCTGCGACCTCGAAGCCTTTTGGCGAAGAGCTTCCATTTCAGGGTGAGCTTGGGTTCTAGTGCTGGTGTCTTAAGAATTGGTGGTAGCATTCCTTGACAATCCCTATGAAATTATGTAGCAAAATATATATGCCAAAGCCCTATGCCAGTTATCAAGGCTCTTATACTTCTGGGTTGTTGTTAAGGGATTATGTTAGGTTACCATAATAAGGATCTACAGATCTACAGTTAATAATATGGTTTCCTTATTATGGCAACTTAAACTAAATCCCTTAACAAGAGCCCAGTATATCAGGGTTCGGTGCTTGGGGCTCTCAGCCTTCAGGGACGAGATTCAGCTCTCAATTGCGTGGTGTGCTAGCGGGTGAGGGTGTGGTTTGGATAGATTCCGGTTTAGGGTTTAGGGAGTCAGCCTGGTTTAAGATTTTCGGTGTTTGTTGGATTTCATTCAGCTGGCAATTGTTTTGGCTTCTCAACCTAGACCCCTAACTTCAAACCCTAGAGCTCTAAACCAGGCACAATTAAGAAGCAACGTCGTCAATGCCGTCAAACTCCCAAAGCCCCGAACCAAACCCGTCGGTAAGGGTCCAGTGTGAGGGAAAGGGTTCAGGGCTGAGGATATAATCTTACTGGACCCTCACATGCATGTGATTCTTTCGGTGTATTCAGTACACTACCTGAACTCGAAAGACAATCGAGGTAAGTCTCGAAAACCAATACATTGGGCGGTTCAGAAAAGGTTTATGAAGACCCCAGTTGAGGACATACTGCTTTCGTTCCATAAACACCGTACCGTCGAGCTCCACACGTCACAAAGTAGGCTCTATTCAAAGGTTTTCATTAATTCTGCAATCCTGTGCCCTTATGCAATCTAACGAGTACCGTCATGAGGCCATGTTGGCCTACAATCAAGCTTGGTATCATGGAAACACATGGAAACACGGTACGAACTTACAACCTGCCCCTGATCGGCACTATAGAGTCCAGAGTTCGTCAAGCTTAGCCCATACTCAAAACACAGCCTCTGGTCAGACTCTCGTCTCCACTTTCTTATGGTTTCGACAACTTGATACAATGATTGTTTTTTTCTCTCTGTCTTTTCTCTCTCTCTCTCTCTCTCTCAGCGGACAACACCCACGGGGGTCGTGTGTAAGCTGCTGTTGCTTTTCTAGTCGCGGCATGGGCTGGCTTTTGTTATGTATACACGTACGCACATATACAGACCACGCACCAAGCATCGATAAATGCAGTCGCAGTGGAGGCATGTTTTATGCGCTTCGTGGCAAGCTACGCGCCATGTAGACTATTCTACTGGAACATACTGGAAAGTACATGCTGTAACTGGGCTCTACATGCAGGTTGATTTCGTCACGGTGCCACGATGTCGACTACCTGGCCACGAAAATTACTAAGTCGCAACCTAAATCTTGCATCCAAAGCAGTAGTAAACCAGAAACACTTTAAACCTGAAACGCTATGACGCTCTAAACCCTATAGGGACATTGGGAAGAAAGTGTTTACAGGGTTCTTATCGGGTAACCCTACAAGAAGCCTTGACAAACTTGAGCTGGTCGCCACCACGGCCGCTTGCAACGTCCAATGCTGAGATCTTGGCAACAGCTGCCAACAAAAAACAGTGCTTCCATGGAACGCACGCAAGCTTCTGAGTAATTATTAACCTATGAATCTACCTGTCTATTCGTCTATCTGGCCACCTATCTATCTATCTATCTATCTTTCAGTCTGCTAAAATTTAAACATGGGTGTGTACATGTCTATATATATATATATAAATAATGTATGTATGTGTATATATATATATGTATATGTGTGTGTGTACAGTATGCACACACACATACATACATACATACATACATACACGCATGCAGGCATGCATGCCTGCGTGCAGATGCACTGGTACGAACGAAAAAAAGGACATGTATGCATAATTGCATATATATATATATGTATATATATATATATATATATATATATTTCCTTACAGCTGTGGTCTGCACCGTAACAAGCCACAATGTAACAGTACCAGGTACGGCAAGACATTGCATGTGGAGGAGGACAAGTTTTTTCCTCAGTAACTTGTGAAACCGTTCGTGATCAGATAGAATTTCGGGTATCCGTGCGAATTAGCTGGATCATGCCCAAACCGTAAACCCTAAACCCTTCATTCCTTAAGCCCCTAAACACCAAAACCTTCCAAAACCTTAAACGTTCCCGAACCGTCCCCGCAGCCATACACCCCGAACCTAAAACACTAACCTAAAGGCACCCAACAAGCAAACCCGCAAGCCCCTGAAACAGCATGGCTGGCCTCACCTCACACCACCCGACGTAAAGCTTCAACCGTTCTCCGACCCCCTGTCCACCCCTTCCGAAAGAAAACAACTATCTGAGACGAAGGCAACTCGGTCCTGGCCAGCCCCCTTCAGATGGCTGGAGACCTGCTGCAACAAAGCTTTTTGGGTTCAAATTTGCCTATGATGACCATTATTGTTACCTTTTGTTGTTTTTTATTGGTATTTTTAATATCGCCAAGCTTATTTCGGTGTTGAACATCGATATGATATGTAGTACTGTTGCTATCACCATTGCTAGAATTGGCGTGCATAAGAGGTTGTCATTCTGGTTTACATGACTCTCAGTCTGTACCTCCACCTCGAGGGCTTCGATAAGCTTTTGCAAGGCTTGAAGAACGCTTTAGAAGCTATAAGGGCGGGCTCGAATGGCCTTAAAGAACGAGTCTAGGGGACGTATAGGGAATGTAAGGGAAGGGTTTGTATGGTTGAGGCACTAAACGCAAGCCGGAACTTTGTGTGCTGAGTGCATTTATAGCGAGGAACTGGGGTTCAGGAATTCTTCGGCATGTTGCATTAGGGTGAGATTCAGGACAAGTCGACTCTAGATGCATGAGCAGGCCTAACCCTAAACCCTAAACCCGTCATGTCTGGTGCTAAACCCCTGAGTTGCCCAGGTCTCGACAGTGCCTCAAACCTTTTCAACCACAGCCGAGCATGGTCCAAGTTTCTCTAAAGCCAAAACCCAAGGTCCTACACTTCAGGACCATGTTCTCTAGCAAGAACCACCCGATTTACACGGTTTGTGAGACTGGAACCCTTAGACATTGAGAAAATGGTGAATATTTGGGGGGAGATTGAGGGCGGCGGGGTCTGAGAATCTGAGAACCCCAGTCCATAATTATAGACACTTTGTATACGATGCAGAAAACCCCCAAACACCTAGTCAGGTGCCTATACTGTAAAGTCTTAGTTTTAAGATGTCTTAAGCACCGTGAGATCTTGCAGTGAGATTTGCGGAGCTGTGCGGTCTTAATATCCCGTCCTGACAACCCTTTACCGGGGACTTCTGCGCTGCACCGGAGGTCCAGTATTCTACAGAAGCCCTATGGATCCAGCTACCTAAATAATGAGCCACTGGGCTACATATTACAGGACCTCTAGCTCGATAATTGGGAACCCTCAACCCTAAACTACTGATTCTGCCAATGGGCCCCGTGGATACTCAAAGTTAACGCCTTGTTTCGGTTCTGCCAACATGGCGTATACATTAGGTCATTAGGACGCGCGGTTCCGGAGCGTCAGAGGTGAGACATTCAAGATGTACCAAGACCAAATGAAAGCCCTCAGCCTAGCGAGGAGACTATGGACTGACTGCGGACAGGCCAATGCCCGTCAAATCTCGACTCGGCAGGCGGGACTTGAAAGCAGATTTGCCGACTTGACAATCACTCAGTTGAAGGGTGTGTGTGTGTGTGTGTATGTGCGCTCAAGGTGAATAATTGGCACTTCAGCGCTCAAGCATGTGGCATCTGGGGTCTGCAAGGAACTTCCGAACTAAAGCTCTCAGACCGAGTTATGTTCTGATGTGACTGGGGACTTTAAGATGAAACGTCTATGCGCAGATTTAGGGATAACCCCATATGGGAGTTTCCGAAAATAGGGGACCCTAATATAGTACACTAAATAGTAAGATCCTTATTCTAAGGACACCAAAATAAGGTACCTTTCATTTTCGGAAACTCCCATATGAGTTTACGTTCTTCCGCCTCTCGGACACCCCATTGGATCAGGATGTCCTTGACCTGCTGCCGATACATCCGATGTGTGAAGCATCGGGCTAGCGGGCTGGTTGTTCTGTTGAGATCTGTTGAGCTACGGTTGATGAAATAAAACCTGCATTCCCCATACTACGGACCATACCATAATTCCCATAGTCCAGGGTCATTAAGGTACTGCAGGATTTATATCATCAACCGTACGACATGTCGGAGTCTGCAACGGGTAACCTCTGTAACCATTGTAAGTATGCAATCCCGGACGGTGCTTGTACCGTGTACCGCTTGCGAGCAAGAGAGATCTCACGCGGAGCCATCCTTGTGAGTAAAGCCCCGTACAAAGCCTGCCTAAGCGCCAAATTCGCAGCCATTCTCAACTTGAACGCCGTTCAACTCACACCCGGAATCTTTCCCAAAGGGTCCAAGTATCATTATGGTATATACTTAGACCCCCAAAATACCCTATAAGTATATACCATAATGATACTTGGACCCTTTGGGTTTTGTCATGCTTGGCCGGAAAGCCCTAGCCCTCCCAAGCCTCAAATCGTCGGTCTACAATACCTACAGCTCTGAGTCCTGCTCAAGTCCACAAGACAACACAACACAGATTCTAAGACCCTGATACAAAAACAGCTCCAAACTCCAAACCTCCTCAAGACCCTTATCCTTTTTTGCAACTGGGCTTGGGGACTAGTCAGATCCTTGCATCACGGCCTTTCGTGCTCACCCGACTCTGACCTCAACCCTGATCCCTGGGATCAGGCACCAAGTTGTTGAAGTTCTTGAGGTTTCGCGAGCCCTGTCGCGCCTCCAGGACAAAGGCGAAATAGGCTTGGGGTTTACGGTTTAGGTTTCCATTGCCACGAGGCTTAGAAAAGTGCTAGTAAGGTTTACTACTTCTCGGAGGTAGCTGATAAAAAACACTCGGCAGGAGGTTGTTGTGAAGCGCGAAATCAATGCTACTATTGCTGCTACTACTACTCACTACTACTACGACGACTACTACCCCGACTGCTACTGCTACTGCTACTGCCACTACTATCACTACCACTGCTACTCCTATACCTCCTCCTCCTACTGTCAGAACCTAGAGGCCTGAAGCTCAAGGATCCCGTTCCTGCCCCACGGGTATAAGGCCTTGAGGTTTTCGAGGGTTTCGGGTGTACCAGCACCCCCCAACTACCCTCTATTATACCCTAAATACCCACTATTAAGGACCATAAGGGCTCTATTAAGGGGTAGTTGGGGGGTGCTGGTAGGGGTTCAGAGTTTTACGGTTTTCGTGTTCGCCTTTCTTTGCGAGGCATTGCTTTCAGGGACCTCCGCAGCCAGGCTGCAAAATCTCATGTCCTGAAGGTGTAGACTTTGGTCTTCGAGGGATCCTATGTAACGTCCTTTGGGGGCTAGTATAGGGGCCTTGATGATTAGAATAGGGTTTTGGGGCCCATTATACTATAATTTTCGTAAGGAGTCCCCACAATAGAATAGGTAATTCTTGAGGCCCCTACATTAAGACCCTCAGGGACAACCAGCACAGATCGAGCGGTTTAGACAGCTTTTGTTCGCAGCCACCTAGCTGACGAAGCAGCGCTGCAGGGACCACACAAGATTCACTATTCACCCGCGGCTGGGGTTTTCAGAGGAGCTGTAAATTATGTCCCAACTTTCGGCAATGGAAGTTAGTGGAAGCGGGAATGGTGGTCATCCGCCACGATATCCTCATACCTGAGTTTCTAAGCATCCAGTGCCAAGCCCTTGCTCCAGCAAACGAGGAACTTATAGCCGAAGGCCTTACATTGGTTCTCCACTTTCCCGAACAGCTTCGTATAATCACTGATCCTTCAAAAACATAGGTAGAGCCACTGAGCTGAACACCAACAACACAATCAAGGGACAACTGATACGGTAGAGTGCTTGTTTTGGTTTGCAAGTGGCGCCTTTCAATACTGTCCACCACAACGGCCCGGCGGCTTCTGAACTACTACGTCTGCCCTCCTTGCCGCTGGTGCGAGCTATAATCAACCGCGATAGAAACAAGCCTAAACGCCTAAAGTCTAAATGCCAAACCTTCAACTTTTAGCACCTAAAATAAACCACGATGAAACCCTACACCCTGTAAACCCTTCATCGAACCCTTTACAAAAGCCAAACAATCATCCCTGAACACTGGGCACAAGCGCCCTCATCGAAGTTGCGTTCCGCCGGAGATTGTAGGCTTGTGCCGGAGAAGATTCGATCTCCTGCTGTTTAAGACTTTACGGCTCAAATGGGGTTTAATTACCAAGAGGTTCCATATTCACTACTACTACGGAACTAGGTCCCAAAAGACCATCCATTATTATGGTTTTGGGACCTAATTCGATTAGGGCGTAAACTTAGGCCTCAGGAGGTTAGGAGTTTAGGGTTTGGACTTACGAAAGGGCAGCTGCCACCCGATAACAACCGACGACATTGAAAAGCCTATAAACCCTAAACCCTGAACATTTTTCAAGAACGCAGACCCCATGGCAGCCCATTCTGTTGGACTTAGAGTTTACTTGTCGCTTGAGGGTGTCATAGGGCTTTGTCCATGCTGATATGGGATTACAAGGCTTTTATATGGGTTCGGTGTTTAGTAAGGCCGCGGATCACTAAATGCAGGTGGTGATCCCACAGTAATCAGTAAACAAATGTAATGTAGCCCCCCAAAAATACAGACTGATTGGGAACACTCTAAACCCCAAGCCGCGGAAAGCCACGCATCAACTTGGGCACCCTAAAACCTAAACCCTAAACCCTAATGTCCGTTGTCATCAAAGCGAACGAAACCTTTGGGTCCGCATGGAAAGTGACTGGGCCATGGGCTTTAAGGTTTTTGGGTTTAGGGTTCTAGGGTTTAGAATTTTAGGGTCAAGGGTTTAGAGTTTAGGGGCTTAAGGTTTAGGGGCTAGCTGGTGCCAGGGTCAGGGGTTTTTAGGTTTCGGGTTTAGGGTTTAAGGGCTTAGAGGGTGGTAGGGTCAAGGGTGTTCGGGTTGAGGCTTACCTACCATCACAAGAGCAGTAACGACCACCGTGACACCTAAGCAACACTCCCAGGTCGGAAGTCAGTTAAAAATCAGAAACCCGCCAACCACAATTCAAACTGTGAACTTGAGGCGATCAAGTTGAAACTTGAGGTCCTGAGTTTCAGCGATTCGGGTTTCGGCGGGTTATACCTTGAACGCCTAAGCCCTGAATTCATCTACCTGGGCCGTAAACCCAGCGAGGGATCCCTTTTGAACGAGGTCTCTCTGAAGTGCCTCCAAGCGAGGGATCCCTGAACTCGAAACTAAACCCTACAAGCCCTACACCCTTTAGGCCCCGAACCCCAAACTTTACAAACCCTATAAGCTCTATAGCCCTCATCACCCTAAACCACATAACCCTAAAGTTTAAATCCCAAACCCCTAAACCCTAAACCCACATAACCTAAAGTCTATAAACCCAAAACCCCTAAACCCTAAACCCACATAAACCCTAAACGTCGAAGCTCATCGAGGGATCCTGGAAGATCTGATTCCAGAACTCATCGTCGATGAGCACTCGGCTCCCTTGAAGAGCTACAACGGGTTTGGATCTTTTGGGATTTCGGTTTAGGGTTTAGAGTTTAGGTAGTATAGGGTTTAGGGATTTTGGATCTTTGGGGTTTCGGTTTAGGGTTTAGGAGGGTTTGGGGTTTAGGATTTTGGATCTTTTGGGGCTTCGGTTTAGGATTTAGGAGGGTTTAGGGCTTTAGGGCTTTTGTTTCAGGGCTTGGTTTAGGATTTTGTCGTAGGGTCCAGGGTTGAGGGGCTTCGAAAGAGTATGGAGTTCAGGAAGGTCTGGGTTTGGGTCGGGTTTCAGGAATTTGGGTTTGGGGCTTTCGCGAAGGAGAAAATGAGGGTGTTCCGAATACAAACGTAAAGCCCGAACCCCTCGCGCTGAACCCAGCCTGAACCCCACATCCTCTATGTATCTCTGTCTCCCCAAAACCTACAATACTAGGTTCTGACACCTTAGTTAGAGGGCCTGACCCTTACCTTCAACCACCAGAACCTACTTTTTTGTAGGTTCTTATTATAAGCCCTAATATGGAGACCCTACAAAAAAGTAGGTTTTGGTGGGTTAAGGTAAACCCTAAACTGACCCTTAAACCCTAAACTGACCCCTAAAGCAACAGGTTTTCGGATTCCCGGGTCATGGCTAAACCCGATACTCCCAGGTTTGTTCGGAGCTCGGAAAGCGGAAAAGCAACCCACTCTCTGCGAGTTCTGTCCCGAAGGCTCCATGTACCTATACAGTAGATACTTAAGCCTCAAATGGGTCCCTATATAGGTACTTTAAGGCCTAATTACATACTATATGGGCACATGGAGCCTTAGGGTGTAATTTGGTTCCCCCGACGCACACACGCACAAACATAGTAACGCTATGCCGTAAGCTCCACCTTAACCCCAAGTAACCTACCTGTCTAAGGACTGTTATATTGAAATCATAGTAAGAGGCCCTAAACACGTAGGGTTTCTAGGGTCCAGGTATCCTCCCGATGCCCAAGCTGCTGCTGAATTGCTCTTTCGTCTCTTGCGAGAAGCTGAGGCTTACACCCTGCTCATGGACAACCTTGTCGCATCCCGCAATGAAGTGTTTAGGGTTTAGGGCTTGTGCTTTCGGGCTTGGGGCTTAGTGCCCCACAATGCAGAGCGTGTTCTGTCTGCCTTGCTGCAAACTTCTGCGAACGAGTATGTGTATGTGCCTGCTCACACATTCTGACCAGATTAGGTACTTGAAATGGCACTGAACAGTTTAGGCCCAAAAACCCCTAAACCGGAATTCCCTGTGGCCAACCAATGCTCATGGGTCCTTGACGAACAGCGCAAAAAAATGCAATAGGTTCCCACCATACCTTCTCAGGGCTTTACAAGATTTTTTGTTCACAGTTTGTGGGGGTGGATTACGAGAATTTGAGGGCTTCTGTTTAGGGTGCTGTCTGGTCTAAGGAAACTCAGACAGACACCCTTATATGTAGACTATACCCTACACTTGGCCCTAAACCCTGAACTTTAAACCGTTTGCATCGGGTTCCTCATTGGAGGTCGGTGGCAAGGTCTTCCAGATCTGTGCCAATTTCCCGCTTCTTCATAAGAAGGCCATCTTGCCCGTTCATGCCAACAAAGCACCGTGCACAGTGGTACTCGGGGTGTCCATGACGTGTCCTCAAACTGGTGTGCCATGCTGCGCCTTGAAGCCCTTCCAAAGCTTCCTCTGCAACCCCCAGACCTTCTTGGAACTTCCAGAGGAATTGTTTCCTTCAGCGGCATTAAATTGGGCCGATGCAAAATTCCCAATCTCCTATATAGAAACCCTAGACCCTAAACCCAAAGAACCCAAATCCCTAAATCCTAGGCTCTGAACCCTGAAGAGCTCGAAGCAAGCCCATGTCGCAGGGCCACAAGTGGTGCAGAGATTTTAGACGTTTTGGGAGAACTGCTTTTTGGTTTGGCTCCTATGTTAAGAACAGTTAAGACCGCGAGGTATAACCGACAACATGAACTAGGTACAGTAATTAGGCCTATCGGCTCTCGTCCCTCAGGCACGCTCAAGGCAGGCAAGGCTTCACAGCAAGTCCAACCTCTCAGAAACGACATCGCAGAAAGCATTGGGCCGCCGGTCTAGCGCATTAAGGCTTTATGGGTTTAGGGTTGATGTTGGGTTGAGGTCCAGCTTCGAGGGCTGCATAGGTCTGGCGCAGGGTTCAGCACAGTAGTTCTTAAGGCTATGTTGGGATGAGTATTTATACCAGAATCACGAAACGCATAATCCTTTTCCGGTATAATCCTAGTCACCGCAAATCCGAAGATCCTAAGCATGCAACAAAAACAAGGCCGAAAAGCCTCCGGAAGCTTAATTTGATGCTCGTCTGCAGCCTGAGCAAAGGGTAAGCTGAGTTTTAGGGTTTACCTAGAGTTTCAATATCAGCGGGGGAAGGTAGAACTCCCTCAGCTCCAAGGGGACATGGCAGGTCAAGCAGCCATGCATTTCTAGTCCTAGTGTCTCGCCACGCACAGCGAAACAGGGGTTTACATTGCTCGGAAGAAGCTACTAAGCTCCTTAAACCGCTGGGGCTCAGCCTACAAAGGTTTGCCGGCTTTCGTACTGAACCTGGGCGCAAGCCTTTCGGAACTATTTCGCTCTTAAGGTCGTTTGTTCCGCACTTTTCGGGAGTGAGTAGTAAGTAGCCCTGCAGGGGAAGAGGCTATTTACTATATAAAGGGGCTTTGAGTCTTGACACCTGTACGATGCAAAGAACGCGGAAGACATGCACTCTCCTCTTGTGTTTATGTCAGCGTCATAGAAACTCCTTTCAATTCAAGTTTCCCGGGGGCGTTGACTGTTAGCGCAAGTCTGCATAAAAAATAAAGGACCTAGTATACACCCGAGTGGTAGTATCCTTCTTGCAACAGACTAATGTATAAGATATTCAGGTTTTTCGGAACCTCTGCACATACAGGCCATGCAAAGCCAAATGCACTTCCAGCTTCGTAAACACTGTGCAGCTGGGTTTTTGCGGGCAAATCAATTGGCCTTCGTATCTATATTAGGGTTTAAAGTTTTTGCAAAGCCTTATCGCTGGCCCTGCTTTGTGTTCGAGTTCGCGACCCTTGGTCCTTGTCACTTGTGGAACCCATCAGAAAAGGTATCCTACTCCATTCAAGTCCAAACAACCGCAGCCGCAAAGCCTGTACCCCACACCCTGAAACCCTACACCCCAAAACCACAAAGCCCAATGTCCCATGCTGATGTAAATCAACCCGATCATGAAACCTTATAAAAAACATTCAAAAGAAGACCTCCTGGTCATTGCTTTGTTTGCTCTGTTTCTTCCATTCGCCCCACCCACGAGCTGGCCTGAAGAACGAGACCCTGCACTGCTTCCAAGACCTCGAGTGCTTGGGGCCCTGGGCCTACATAGCATTTATGTTGGTTGTTATGTTGTTGTTCATGATTCGTTATTCGCATTCTTACTAGTACCAATTAATACTTATGGTTGTTTGTGTGGAGGGAAGGGGTGGCTTTGTTGCTTAAAGGTTTGTGGCTTGTGGGTTAGGGTTTATTGGTTTACCTGTGGCCCCAAACCCTACAAAATAGTAGGTTATGACCCCTTAATAAGAGGGTAGAGCCCTTAAAACGGTAGGTTTTTGGATCCCCAAATAAGTCCTAAGTTATGCTGCAGGGTTTTGGAGCTGGGGACCTAGGGCCTTGGTGTTTTCGAGGGTGTGATGTGCAGTTTTAGGTGTAACGGCACAACCGGGAAAACATAGATCGGTTTAAGGTTTAGGGTTTAGGGGTTTAGGGTTTAGGGTTTAGGGGTTAGGGATTCCAGAAGGTTTCCTGTTAAAGTTATTCATGAAATTATAGCATTGTAGACCCCAAACGCTTGTTCTAGTTATTGAAATTATGCCGTCTATATTGCACCATATTACAGCTTAATTCCTCCATATACGACCATTACGGAATTGGGCCCCAGACCATGACAATCTTGGTCTTGGGGACCGAACTCCATAAGTGTATAACTAGACCCTCTTGGCAGAGTAAGCCTGCACATAGACTAGCTTCTAAAGCACTGTATGGCGGGGTGCTTCTTATTACCACTTCTTCCCGGGATAGCCACCGATTGGAGGGTCAGGGTGTGCCCCGCAGGAAACCTCGCGACCAGGCAGGGTGTACGTTATTTTTTTCAAGCGAACCCTTGTTCAGAATACTTGGGGTGGTTTGGGGCATGATGACATACTGATGTAATCGCACATTGAGTAGGTGCCCCATTCCGAAACAAGTGCAGCCACCGGCCGCCCACCAGCAAAGGTCCCAAGGCCAGCACTTCATGCAGTGGCGCGTCGGCATCCAGCCTGGCAGCACAGCTTGGAGCCGTACGCTAGCTTAGCAGCTAAAACCCAACTAGCTAACAACACCAAGTTTCGAACCTTACTTGTCCGGTACCCTGGGGAAATAAAGGTTAGCCTTTGGGAGTATATTGGGAGTATAGAGGCATAATTTCGGCATAATAGTACCCAACAAGGGGAAAGGCCAACCATACTCTACCAGGGAACAAACTTGGAGTGCGAGGGCTCCCTGTTGGAGTTCCCATCCTGGTTTCGGCGCTCACAGGCTCAGGGTTCAGAAGTCCTGGAACCCATGGGCCCATGTCTTCGTGCAAATCTTGAACCATACACAAAGGCCCACAACCCTAATGTAGGGTCCTCAGAAAATTTGGGCCCATTTACAGTATATCTGTACGGTAAAGAGAACCA
Source organism: Symbiodinium sp. clade A Y106 (assembly GCA_003297005.1). NCBI lineage: Eukaryota > Dinophyceae > Suessiales > Symbiodiniaceae > Symbiodinium > Symbiodinium sp. clade A. Next base: position 77,281 of record BGNK01000897.1, read on the forward strand.
TAAGCAAATACTGTCGGTAATTATTTAGGCCCCTATGTTAAACCCTATGCATCATCTCCACGCCAATATCAAACCACGACTCAACCCCCTGCAAATTCGGCGTCGCCACTCGCACACGATTCCTGCGGAATCCTCAAGGCCAGCGAGTGAAGCATCCTCTCTTGTAGAACGCTGTTCGTGGGACCTGACACCCAGAGACTCCAATATCCCCTACCAGTAAGTGCGTCGGGCTACTTTTTTTCATCCCTACAAAAAAGTCTAACTTTTCGGATTTCAGGTCTACTTTTTGGAGCATATTGCTTTTTTGTATGTGGTGGTGCGGAATACTTTTTTGGGGCGGGCTACTTTTTTGAGGCTAGGTTGGATTCGGTGGTGCGGACTACTTTTTGGGCGGGGCAGGAATACCTTTTGCCAAGGCTGAATCCGTACCCAAACCCCAGATGGCGAAAAAATTGGTGAAAACCAAACCGTACCCGAACCCGTACGGAAAGCGAAACCCAACATGATGGTGAAAAAAAGGCGTACTCATTTTTCACCTTTTACCCGTACTCAACCCGTACCAACCCGTACAGGAATACTTTTCCGGGCCAGTCGGGCTATCCATCTGGATTTCTGGGGTGATTCGCGGAATACTTTTTCGGACCAGGCGGGTTTTCCAAGGGTGTTTCGCGGACTACTTTTTTTCCGACCCCCAGAAATTCTNTTTTTCGGACCAGGCGGGTTTTCCAAGGGTGTTTCGCGGACTACTTTTTTTCCGACCCCCAGAAATTCTATCCCTGAACGCAGGAATGGAAAAAAGTATCCGTTTGCACTTACTGGTAATTAAGGAATGCCTAGGGCTCCTTTAAAGGGTCGATAAGGGATCTATAGGGTTTAGGGGACTCCAATATCCCTCAATAAAGGAATATACCTTCAACTATAGTAGGGGATCCTACTATAATTTGAAGTACATCCTTAATTAAGGGATATTGGAGTCTCTGGATATGCACCCCCACTGCGGCTAATCCCGAAACCTCACATGGAACAAACTTTGTGCCCAGCAAAAAGTTCTGCATGCTAGATCTGGCACTACTGTGCCCTGTCAGGCTTGGGCGGGAGGAGCCGAGGTATAAAGTTTACGGCTGATGCATCCCAACCTCGAGCAATCTGTGTACACTAAACCCTAATACCCGGATGTTGAAATAGTTCCCCAAGAACTTCGCAGACTTGCCAAGGCTAGGGAAATATAGTTTCAATCGGGCACTGCAGACTTCTGAGCTGATCAGTGCCTCCAAAGAACCGGGTGTAAAGTAATGCACTGGCCTCGATAATTAGAATAGGGTTCTGGGCTCCTTTATAGTATGGCCATAATGACGAACCCTAAAGAATAATATAGGTAGTTCTTTGGGCTTCGATATTCAAGCCCTGGCTTCATCAGCACCCATGCACCCCAAACCGTAACAGTAAGGCCTTGGTTCGGCGGAAAGGACGCGAAACTAAACCAACTCTCGGCTTGTGGCCTACTTGCCCACGAATACTTAAAGACTTCGAGGTTCTTAGTAGCCGGGTTGAAAAAACGTAACTGTGCCCAGGCATTTTTGTAACTCCAGTTAAGGTCAGGATAACTGTACTTACCCAGTCCCAGTGAACGGGACCGAAGAGCATCCAAGAAGGAATCTGATCAAGAACCCTTCCCTAAACCCTAAACCCTCTTATAACACCGGCATATTAGGATCCATATACAGAACCCCAATATGCTCCCAAGGTTTCTTAATCAGGTTCCTATATTACGTTACCTTGGGGAGTCCTGAAAGATGGGTAGTTCTCTGAATTCGTGTTATGTTTTCAGGAACCCGCAAGAAGGCGACACCCATGAAGAAGGACCTTACAAGGGAGACTGTTTCAGAAAACTGCCCAGATGGCTTCAGGTGTGTTCCTGAAGTTGGCAGAGACGGTCCTTTATAGTTTAGGGTTTCGGCTTTAGGTATTGGGGTTAAGGGAACCCGTTTTGTGTCAATTGGCAGCTGCATGCCAGAATCTACCTCTATCCACAATCCCTTAATTATGGAAGATACCTGAAGGAATAGTAGGATTTAAGGAATAATAGGATCCCTATGTATATTCCTTAAATAAGGGATATTGGAAGGTAAGTCTCTAGGCCTAGAGCTTCAAGATTCGATCCCACCGAAGCCATCGAGCCTGCCGAGAACTAATGGCTAAGGAACTACTATGGAGCCCATGGGTGCAATGCTCCGAATGTGAACTTGGGAATCCCACGAAACTGAACCAGCTATTGTAGGGCTGGGGCCTCAATAATTAGAACAGGGTTTTGGGCTCCCTTATAGTATAGATATCATATGGAACCCTAAGGAATAATATTGGTAATTATTTAGGCTTCTACAGTGATCCCCGTGCCCGAGACCAAACGCGCAAACCCATGGAACACACGCAGCAGTTCGGAAACAACATCATCAGTAAATGGGAATATGACTATTTTGGAAGCTCTGTCTGAAAATTTGCTTCGAATAAGCCCTATGCAAAAACCGCTGACAAAGCACCTAACCCTATGCTTCCGGGAACCTGATTATTTGGGTCCTTAAGGGGTCTAGGGCCCTAACTAAGGTCCTCGGAAGCTTAGGGTAACAGCCAAAAGCCCTCTCAGCAGGCCCCTGGCGCAACTCGCTTGTCAGCATCAATCGGCACCTAGGCATCAGCCAAAGGAATTTCAAGGTCCAGGGGCCCAAAGGGTCCTAGGTGCCCATCTGTGGAGGGATGCAACAACAGGTGTTCAGGCTCTGATTGTCTACTTGGGGATGGGGGTCAGGGGCTTTAGGCTTTAGTATTGAGAGCTCAGATGCTAGCATTCCTGCGCTAGAAACACACGCCTTCATGAAGACCGTACTACCCTAAATTCGTGAATGCCTCACAAAAACTACATGAAACCCTGTGAATGCAAGCCTAACCATTAAGGACCTCTGAAAGAAAGGGACCCTACCTGCAGGTTCAGGGGACTTAGTAAGTACAGATTTAAGTACCTTAACTTCGGTCATAACTACGAGATAAGTATAATTACCTGATTTATGACGCTAGTTGAGAAGTCTCATGAACCTTTACGTATAGGACTTGTTAGTTAAAGAAAAGGCACTCTACCCTGATTAGTGAGGCCCTTAAGAGTACCCTAAGGGTCCATGTACCCAACTAGTATATACTATACGGCCTACTTTAAGGCCAAAGTATATAACATGTGGGCAAATGGACCCTTAGGGATACCCAACACTTGCCCAAGGTACATCATGTGGCCGAGATCCTCGGTCTCCGATCCGTTGCCGCAGCACCTGAAGCTTTAAGGTTTAGGTTTTGCTTTTTCCCTCCTNGGACCCTTAGGGATACCCAACACTTGCCCAAGGTACATCATGTGGCCGAGATCCTCGGTCTCCGATCCGTTGCCGCAGCACCTGAAGCTTTAAGGTTTAGGTTTTGCTTTTTCCCTCCTAAGGGTTTAGGGTTGCTCCATGTACTCGGAGCCGATAACCCAGGGGCGGAGGGATCGGAGATGTCTGGATGTTGAGCTTAAGGGCCTTCGGAACTTGAACAACACCCCACACCTCAAACCCGAAGCCTACGCTAAACCCAACACCCCAAGCCGGATACCCTGAACCCTAAACAGGCCCTGAACCCCCCAACCCCCCCCCCCCCCCCCACACACAAACACCCCACCACCACCCCCCACAAAACACCACACCTCACCACCACAATATACATCAACATCCNAGGAGGGAAAAAGCAAAACCTAAACCTTAAAGCTTCAGGTGCTGCGGCAACGGATCGGAGACCGAGGATCTCGGCCACATGATGTACCTTGGGCAAGTGTTGGGTATCCCTAAGGGTCCTCGGAACTTGAACAACCCCCCCCCCCTCAAACCCCAAGCCCACGCTAAACCCAACCCCCCAAGCCGGATACCCCTAACCCCAAACAGGCCCCGAACCCCCCAACCCCCCCCCCCCCCTCACAAACAAACACTCTTCCACAGCTCCTCAGAAACTGCAAAACCCTTTAATCAAGGCATATACCTTAATTTAAATCACAATTAGTATCCCTCTATAGTCTGAGGTATATTCCATAATGAAGGAGCGCACCTTAAATCATCACAAGGATCCCTCTATAATAACTTAAAGCATGTTCATATTCCTTAATGGAAGGGGCTTTGGAGTCCTTTGGTCAATGAACCTCGGGCCGGGTTGGAGTTTCATGTGACTTATGAGCTTTTCTGGGCTCCTTGAAGGGATCTATAGGGGTTTAAAAGGTTTCTATGAGGAATTCTAAAGGGGTACTCAGAGGTTCAGGGACTTTGAAAGTACAGTTGTAAGTACCTTTGCTGGAAGCAGCTTTGCTGGGTTATAACTAGTTATAAGTATAGTTACAACATGTACACAAGGCCCCCCCCTAGTATAAAAACTCCGGCTCCCGGAATTTGACGGTTTCGGGCCCTCAATTAAATTGACAATTACTTACAAACATTAGGGGAGGCTAGCATTGTATCAGTTTTGCTAGAGCCGAACTACAGTAGTACGGACAACAGCATATTCAGTGAACCCAAGTTGGTGATCTGAAAACGCTCTTTCAGTGAACTGACCCCGCAAATTCAATGAACCAGGGCCCAGTTCACAGTTCACGGCCCCACCCCCCGTCTCCACCCAATCTAAGCCAACCTAAGCCCAACCCCGCCGGACCGCTCCAAGACTTATCGGACCGCCCCTACACTCCCCACCCCTGGCCCAGCACGACCCTGACCGACCCCAACCCAACCTAACCTGATCCAACCTGACCTAATCTACCCAACCCAGCCAACCTAGCCTAATCTAACCTCATCGTCAGCTTCCCCAACCCAATCGACGTACCCTAACCAAACCGAACCCGACCTAATCTAATTTGACCCGCAGCTTCCCTTTCCAAGCCTAACCTAACCTGACCCAACCTGACCTGCCTCAACCTTCCCCTAACAGCCTTGGCCCCTGCAGCAACCTAACCTAACCCAACCCAACTACCCCAACCTAACCTGACTAACCCACCGCAACCTAACCCAAGCTGCCAACTTGCCTCACCTGTCACTACCCAGCCTCCCCCCAACCTAACCCAACCTAACCCAACCCACCACAACCCAACCCATCCACCTAACCCAACCGACCCCAACGCAAGTCGACGTAACCTAACCTAGCCAAGCCAACCCACCACAACCCGACCCACACCTAACCCAACCTACACTGACCTATTCCCAAGCATCACCTCAGCCAACCTCAACCAACCTAACTAACCTGCCCCAACCCCCAAACAACCCCAACCAACCCCAACCTAACCCAACCGAAGCCAACCTACCCCAACAACCTCCCCCGAACTTAACCTAACCTAGCCTAACCCAGCCCACCGCACACGTAACCTGCCACAACCCAACCTGCAACAACCCAACCTCCCCCCAACCTAACCTAACCCAACCTGCCCCAACCTAACCTAACCTACCTAAGCCAACCCACCACAGCCCAACCCAATCTACCCACCTAACCCAACCTACCCCAACCCAACCTCCAGCCAACCTAACACAACCCGACCCAACCTACCTAACCTAACCAACCCGCCGCAAGCGGACCCATACCCGGATGCCCAACCCCCCCACGATTTTAAAACATCGGCCCCAAAATCAGGGTTTTATATTAAGGGGGAGGGACCCCTAATATTAAAAGGGAAAGGATTATAGCCTACCTGCGGCTATCATCGTAAAAATCTATACCCTCAGATTCTGGAATTTGAGGTATAGGGGTTTAGTCACCTCTCACCGTGGTCTGGATGTCTCACTTGCTAAATGGGCGTATCAATTTCAACGGTGGCTAAATTCTAGAGCCCGAAAAATTAAACCCCAGAACCCTCAACATCGCTAAACCCCAAACCCTAAACCACTAAACCCACATTAGAGCCCTAAGTTGCAGCCCTAAACTGTAAAATTCACAGCCCTGAATCCTAAATCCTGGTACCCTAAAGCCTAAGACGCAAACTTTTAAACCCGAATCCCAAATACCCTAAACCCCAATGCCCTAAAGCCTAAACTCAAAACTCTCACCCCAAAAACCCCCTAAACTCAAAACTCTCACCCCAAAACCCCCTGAACCCCCCACCTCTGAGGAGCACTGCAGCTTAACGATCAGCCCAATCTGGCCCACCTGCGCCGTGGCAGGTGGGTGCGGCTTGTGGCTCGAAGGGTTTAGGGTTTAGGGGTTTAGGGGTTTAGGGGTTAAGGGTTTAGGGTTTAGAAGTTCTAACACAATAACTATAAGGTTTGAGTGCTTTTGGGCTACTGTTTTGAGGGATGCATTCTTCGATGAAGGAGTCACAGCCCACAATGTTGTAGGGTTGGGGCTACAGGTATTGGCTGCAGCCCGGAGGTCTAGGTCGAGTCTAGCCCGAAACCCCAAAAACCTACCTGACAGAATGGCTCACGATGCAAAAACAAGGGTACATGTGCAAAGGGATTTTCTGGAGCTTAAACTGGACTGCGGCTGAGAGATTTAAGACTCTCCCAACCCGCAACCGTCCCATGCTCATGTTGTCATTGACATCGCCCGAAGCTCTGGCACACAGTATTTCCCACCAAAGTCTGCGCCTTTCCGCTTGCCGAGAACGCAGCGCCGTGTATCATGGTAATCTGATGTTATGACGCTATCCCTAAACCCGAAACCCTGAACCCTAAACCCTTTCACCCTGAACCCTAAACCCGGAACCCTTAAACCCTGAACCGAAACCCTGAACATTCGTGGGTAGGCAGGCCCTAGACTGCTAGTATAAGGCCCTACTGCTAGTATAAGGGCCTTAATAATTAGAAGAGGGTTTTGGTGCCCATCATACTATAATTATAATAAGGACCCCCCAAAATAGTATAGGTAGAAATTCAAGGCCCCTATATTAGTTGCTCTTTCACCTTCTGGGGTTGGCACTGGCATGTGTTCTTAAAGCCTCGGGAGCCGAGTCAGTGCTTAAGGGGCTAGGGTTTAGGGTTTTAGGGTTTGGGGTTTTACGGTTTAGGGTTTAGGGGTTTCGACTCGCTCACTCGCCTGCATGGTTTAGGGGTTTAGGGTTCTAGGGTCTCGGGCTTAGGATTTAAGGCTTAATGTACTGCTTAGCCTCTGGTTTACGATGCGGGGCACCTCTCTCCGGCGATAACACAATCTTCAAATGGTTGCTCAAAGCAAAATCATGTTTAGGACCCGTAGAACCACCCTATACCTCAAACCCGAAACCCAAAACATTTAACCAATCAGATGGCTGGTCCCCCCCACGCCTTCTCTTCGAAATCAGGCAAGTCCTGCAACGCCCTACTTGCCCACTTAGGGTTCTTCAGGTTCAAGGAAAGGGTTTACTTGGCGAATGAAAAAGAGCTAGAGCCCTAACAGCAGCAATAGCAGTGAAGCAATACCAGGCACAGCCGCCATTGTAGCAACAACAACACGGTAACTAAAAACCATGTTACTGGTGACTGCTGGCGATAGCAACGGCAATACTGGTGGTAACGGTACTGGTAATGGCAACGGTAGAGGTGAAGTTGTTAAAGGCAGTGGAAATGGTGAAGGTGTTCGCATGTGCTATGGCAATAGACATGTCAAAGGTATTGGTAACTGTCCTGGTAAAGCAAATGGGAATGGTAATGGTACGTGCTCGTGGTGGTGATAGTAAATGATGATGGGGGCAGGAATCAGACTCGTACTGGTATGGACATGGTAATGGCAAAGGTAATGGTAATTCTCGTCGTGATTGGTAAGCGGTATACTGGAATTATTGGCAATGGGAGCGGTCATGTTCGTGGCAATGGTAGTGTTACTGGTATTGGCAGAGGTAACGACGGGGGCGGTGGTGGGTGGGCGGCGATGATCAACGGTCGTTGCGTATTTCGATTGCTCGGAAAATCTAGGCAACGAGGCAGACTAGCCCTGATGTGCTTGATGTCTTCGCGATGACTCTTGAACCACGCCTGTGCGATGACTCTTGAACAACGCCTGTAGCTACCACTGTGTTTGCATTACGACTGTATTCTTCCTTGCCGAATGCCCTGCTGTGAGGGCTGCATCTTTGCACCATAACGTACAATGTACCTTCGGTATGAGAGAATTTCTGTTAATTGCCGTCTTCAGTTGCCTCCTAGTCATTCCTAGTCCACCCAAATGCCCCAACCCTATACCCTAAAACGCTATAAACCTTAAAGTGGGCCCCCAGCTGCTCAGAAGTGATCCTTGGGAAGAAAGCCGTCAAAGGAGACCTTTGCAAAAAGGCTCGAGGGCTTGGCTGCTCCTTGATTAGGGAGGGCGTCAGTTACATCAATATACATCAATACTACTACGTAACTATAATCATGCGATGTAACCTCGGAGCCCGGCAGGGACAAGGCGTAGGTGCTTGTCTTAGAAACGCCCGACTTGCAGGCCTAAGATTTGGGTTGCAGTTTCTATCTATTTTCAAGGAACCTTCAATGCTGAGCCTGTACTTACAGCCCTCCAGAGCACCGTAGCAAACGCCGGATGAACGAAAGGTAGCCTTGCATGCTGGACATCCTAGCTCTCTCCTGGGCTGCGACCGGAGCCGGCTTCAGTCGCGCCGCCGCCAGCGCTAAGGCAGCGAACCTGGGTGTGGGAACTGGGCTCCTGCCTATAACACCCTGAATGGTTTCGATAGAAAGCAATAATGCACATGTGCAGGGTCGTTGTCGTACGGAGGAGTGCCTGTAGCAAGACTTCGAAATTCACAACGACAACAATGCCGTTTTCGTTTCAGTATTGGTTGTGATTGTTGTTGGTGGTCGTCGCGGTGGGGCTTGGTGTTGTCCTTGTCGCAATCATTGCATATTTGCAGATGGCATCCTGTCCATAGGCAAAGCCCTTCTGATTGGTAGACCTCCCGTGGATTCCCAAAGAACCCATGTATCATACCTGGACCCTGCAGTACAGCAGCTACTGCAAGTGTGCGTTCCGGCAATCGGATCCGAACTTCCTTTGTTCATCCTGAACCCCTGCAGCCCGAAATCTAAATCATCTTGGCTCAGGGATCAAGTCCTCGCGGGCTTAGCCTTCGGCCTTCATGGGTCCTAGTAAGTACAGCCATAAGGGATTCTAGGAAATTGTGAGTAAACGTTACCTTATTTATAAGCCTAGTTACTAAGTCCCATGGACCCCTAAGCAAAGCCCTAAACCCCATGAACCCCCAAGTAAAACCCTAACCCCCCGGACCGGGGAGGCCCTCATAGGCTCTAAATCATACACCTTTAACCTGAGCCAAGGCTTTGGTCGTCACTTGAAAGATCTTGGGACTTACGGTTGTGATGTAAATCCTGCATTACCTTAAGGACCCTAAACTATGGGAATTATGGAATATTCCTTATTATGCGTAATGCAGGATATATATCATCAACCGTAGTAGCTAGAGGTATAAACAAGTTAACCATACTTACAATGATTTAAAAGCCCCATCAAGGTAGTCATAACCATACTTGCTAGGTCGCTTAGACCCTCTAGGAGCTAGAGAACCTCACAGAACCCCTACAACTCCCGACAGCTTACTTACTAAGTCCCATGATCATCCAAGTAAACGACCTCAGTTTGGCCTCATCGAATACTGCCAGTCTAGATGGGGAAAGCGATGGGTTGAGCCAACAACAACCGATCACGACAAGCTAATCACAGAAGCCATAATCTCGAAGAGTTGGGTTAAGTTCAACACCGTTGTAGGACTTCTTCGGCCTAGCCCCGATGCAACGAGTTAAGTTCAACACAGGTGTTGAACCTGCCAAGAAAATCCTGAAAAAACGAATTCAACTCAGGGAAAATAAGTCCAATGGAAACTGTCTTAAACACCGGTGTTGAACTTATCGGGCTCGACAATCCAGCCCGTTTTCCACGTGAGAGCAGTGCTAAATGTGCCTAAAGAGTGAGCCCCTGTCAAGTTAAGTTTAACACTGGGGTGGGATTTTGGCCGAGTAATCGGGAATTTCCCCCTTTTCTGTGGCTAACTCGCGCTTTTCGGCTTTTTCGGCACAAAGATACCACCGGTGTTGATCTCAATCACCTTCCACTATCTAGACTGGTAGTGGACGCTTTAGTTTAGGCTGTGGTCAGAACTTTAGATGAATTAAGCTCTCAGATGACGTGGGCCTAGGCTCGGGTCGAAGGTTTATGATTGAGAGCCTCAAACAAAAAAACATATAACATGGCCCTATCTAAGCATACATAGAGTCAATGAAACGGAACCCGTTAAGGAGCCGGAACCCTACTTTTTTTGCAAAAAAAAGACATAACACAGCCCAATCTAAGCATGTAGAGTCAATGTAACGGAACCTGCAAAGGAGCCATAGCCCAAATATCCTTTTCTTGCAACAGGCTTGCGACTTCGCCCGGAAGTTGGACCCGGAAACCGCGCACAGCACGTACTTAAACCTAAGCACTAAACCCTGAACCCCTAAACCCCTAAGCCCCGAAACCCCTAAACCGTTGCACTAGGATCTTTCCCTTTTCCCAAAGGCTCCATGTACCCAAACTAGGGTTCCTGTAAGGGTTCCTCAAGGGTTCCTTTAAGGAGTTCCATAAGGGGTTCTGTAGGGTTTAGGGTAGAAGGGTCCATGATACCCACATAGTAGATACTTAGGCCTTCAAGGGGTTTCGATATGGGTACTTTAAGGCCCAAGTGTATATACTATATGGGCACATGGAGCCTTAGGGTTTGTGCAATTGACTTGCAACGTCACGCCAGGACCAGTAACCATGAACCGTAAACCCCTAACCTCTAAGCCATATAAAATCATATATACCCTAAATCCTAAACCCATGACCCTAAACCCAAAACCCCCCTAAACCCTAAACCCTAAACCCTGAACCCATGAAGCCCTGCTGGAAGCTTTGGGTCCAAAGCTGAGGGCCTCGCACTTTGGCGACTGTCTGCTGCTGAGCCTCCGGCCTCCTTAGGCCGGGACTCTCGAAGTCTCTGGGGTCTGGGGGCTTTCAAAACAGGCTTGTTCAGGGTTTAGGGTTTCTTTAACGGTTCCTGGAAGATTTTCTTGCAAGGGTACTCTACTGGTCATTTTTGTCCCTTAAGGCCTTTATGGGTTTCGAAAATTGCTATGGTGTTGAAGTCCAGGGCTCGTCGGATGTCCGGTTTTTGTCAGAGGTTATTTGTCCCACCCGCCCAGCTGACAGAGTCGCACTGCAGGGAAATCGTCCGAGGTTATGGGATGAGGACTTAAACCCTAAACCCTGAATGCTAGAGGGCTTTTGCAGCTCGGAGCTGTTTAGGCTTTGGGGTTTGGCTGTTCCGGGCCCCAGGTGTGTGAGGGTTTTGTGTAATTGGGTTTAAGGTTTAGGGTTTAGGGGTTTAGGGTTTAGGGCTGTATAATTACCAATACTATGTTGGGTTTCCCGGTTACAACTGGGGTTTCTTACACGCCCAAACCCTATTCCGATAATTAAGGCCCTGAGCCCCTATAAGATGTTCAGAACCCTTTATAAGGAACCTCATTCTAATTATTCAGGCTCCTATTGTGCCTGAGGCAAACTAAGTACGACTTTTTGCAGATGGCTCAAGTTCTGGGGCCTTGAAGTCCGGTTTAGGGTTTAGGGTTTAGGGTCCTACCGTTTGAAGGGCTCTACCTTCTAATTAAGGGCTCATAACCTGCTATTCTGTAGGGTTTGGGGTCACAGGTAAGACTTACGGTTTAGCGGTGTGCCTGGGGCTGTTGGGGTTCAAGAGTTTTGTGCAATAGGCAATAGGGTATTTAGGGCTTTTAGGGTTGAGAGTTTCTAAGGCTTCCTGGCGGTTCAGGGCTTGGGGCTTCAATCTACAAGGCTTCGAAGCCTTTGCAGCTGGGGGCATACAGGGATTTTGGATTCGGAATCAGGGCCTATAATGAGGCTTTACTTACTACCCCAATACGCCACAGAAGTAAAAGGTTAAACTTTCTGATTCCTACTAAGACGATAAGAACCCAAAAAGTTTACAGGCTAGGTATTGGGGATCTAAGTTTACGAGATCTCCAATCCGGATTTCATCAAAGCAGCTTCATGGTATGTAGAATGTCCACACTGGTAAGAATATTCCTGCAAAGGTCTTTTAGGCTAGGGCTAAGCTGTGTACTACATAGGTACATGGTACCTCATAGTACCCTTATGGTACTAAACAGATACATGGCACCTTTTACCCTCTGGTACCTGTGTAGAACCGTAAAGAAAGCCCATCGAGGAACCCCTAAGCAAAGGCCGAAGCTAGATGGGAGTTTTTGAGAATAGGGGACCCTAATATAGCACTCTAAATCGTAGGATCCTTATAAGTAAGGCCCCCAAAATAAGGTACTCCAAAATTTTCGGAAACTCCCCCAGTTAGGGTAGCAGATTTCCCAACCCTGTTCGAGCATTTGGCTCCCAGATCAGCGCCTTAGGCTTTACTGTCTGGTTATTAGTAGGGAATGGGGTTCCTTTAAGGGTTCCTTTAAAGTGTCCTATAAGAATCCTATAAGGGTTCTACAAGGGGTCTTAGGGTATCTATAGTCCCTGTCTGGTTGTTAGTAGCGAATGGGGGAATGGGTTAAGGAGACTATTATTGGGGACTGTATAGGGACTACTATAGGGATCCATTCCCCCATTCCCTACTAAGCACCAGACAGTTTAGGGTTTAGGGTAAAGTTTAGAGTTTGAGGTAGAGCTTAGGGTTCAGGGCTCCGGGTATGGTTCAGGGTCTAGTTTACGGTCTAGGGTTTCGTTAGGGTTTAGGGTATATGTACATGTGCAGACACAGGCCCATCGTGCGCAGTGAAATCCTCAGCCTGCAAACGTATAAACTCAAAGCGCCACTTCCGAAACAGAATGGTAGAAGGCGGAGGGTCTAAAGTTTAGGCCGTTTGGGGGTTTATGGAAGCAGTCGCTGCGGACGATCCGGGCGAGATGTACGCAAGGATCCCTACGTCGGATTATGGGTAAAACTAATTCCTAGGGGTTTAGGAGTTTAGGGTATGTAACTGTTTCCGCCCCAATGTTTGCCCTAAACCCTAAACCCTGTGATCTATTCCGCAGCTAGTGGCGTGCTCGCAGCTGCGCGGGCTTTTGCAGCACGATACGCTTCTCCTTCGTCCGAACCCAGGGTTGAGGACCTACTAGAGGGGCCTTAATAGTTAGAATGGGATTCCCTTTAAAGGGGCCTATAAGGGCTACTACAAGGATTTCGTATAGGGGCCTTAATAGTTAGAATAAGGGTTTTGGGGTATATTATACTATATTTATAATAAGGACCCCCCCCCCCCCCCCCNGGGGTCTTAAAGGGTTCTATAAAGGATTTGGATTGGGGGCTTAAAAATTTGAAAAAGGGTTTTGGGGGTATATTTTTTTTTTTTTAAAAAAAGGCCCCCCCCCCCCCCCGCATCGCATAGTACTGGTAATTCTTTAGGCCCCTATAGAACTGTACGAGGTGATTCGTGGTTTATTGATCGAGCGGCTTCGGGCATCTGTTATCTTCTCGGGGCCCTGTATATCGGTCCCACTTGGAGGTTCATGGGACTTAGTAAGTACGGTTATAAGTACCTTAATTGGGGTTATAAGTAATTATAAGTATGGTTACCTTATTTATAACACCCTAAACCCTAAACCGTATTTATAACCATAGTTACTAAGTCCTCTAAGCAGGTGTCAGGGTTTAGGTGTTTGTCCCGGCTCGCTAACCGAAGTATCTCATGCCTGCTACAGTACACAGAAATGATAGAGCCCATGCAGCTGAAGACACCTGACCCAGAGACTCCAATATCTCTTAATTAAATAAATATGCCCTAAATTATAGTGGGGTCCCTAATATGATTTACGGTATATTCCTTAATTAAGGGATATTGGAGTCTCTGGGGACGTGCAACCTCCCAGACAAAAAAGTCAGAACAGAGTCCGGCTATTCCACACAGACATACTGTCAGAAAAAGAACCCAATAAAGACACTTAGACATCTCATCCTAAACCCTCAACCCTAAACCCCCTAAACCCCTAAATTCAAACCCCAAACCCTTAAGCCCCTAAAGCCCCAAACCCTAAACCCCCTGAACCCTTGATTCAAAACTCCAAACCTTAAACCCCCTAAACCCTAAACCCCCTAAACCCCAAAATTCAACACCCTAAACCCCCTGAACCCCTAAACTCAAACCCCAAACCCTAAACCCCCTAAAGCCCCTAAACCCTTAACCCCCTGAACCCCTAAATTCAAAACCCCAAACCTTAAACCCCCTATAAACCCTAAACCCCCTAAACCCCTAAATTCAAAACCCCAAACAGCTCAAACGGAGCTCCTCCCGAGAGGTGGTAAAATCCCAGCGCTGCCTCCAACCTTCGGTTGGACGCAGAACTCTGGTGCTGCTGGGGTCCTTACAGTAGGGGTTTGGGGTTGAGGGTTTAGGGCTTAGTAGGGTTTAGGGTTTAGGGTTGAGGGTTTAGGGTTTAGAAGGGTGTAGGGCTTCTGTGGGGGTGCGCACTCAGCTTCAATGGTGAACCACAATCCGCCTTTATTGCCTGGGCAAGGTTGGGTAGGCCGTGCTCGCCAACCAAAGGCAGAAAGCGCTTTGACGATGTTGGATTTCTGCGTGCCGAAAGGCCAAGGACCCGCTTCATAGATCTTTAACTTGGAGCGGTCAACCCAAGCCACGGTAGGTCGCAAGAGCTTGTGCAGCTCTTCTTCGTGGGCCTTGAGGCACCTAACCCCGTGCCTGTCACCAATCCTGGCCAGACCACAAATGATGCTGTGGGTCTGCATCAGAAGGACAACCTCATGATATGTGCTGCGTGGCATCCAAAGAACCGCATAAGCTGAAGATGGCATGCGCTGTCCATCAGCCCGAGGTTCAAAATAGATGCCAGCTCGGCCACTAAAGGCTTGCAAGGGCACCTCCAAAGCCTCGGGAATCCGCAACAGCACGTTGAACAGCGTGGCTGCACTCGGTGCGAGCAGGCCTTGAAACTGGAGTTATAGTACTGCCGATTCCAGCTTTCCAAAATAGGAGGTGGCTCAGCAGGGCCGCTCACGCCATGCCACTTGCCGCACTCACAACCAACCACCTCACAAGGCATTCGGGGAGGTTCTCTTTTGGGAGGTTCCTGCCAAGTCCTTTGCCCCGCCTCCCGTGCCTCCGATTGTTGCTTCCAAACGCACGTTGCAAGGATTGCATGCTCCGCCTTTGCCTCGCTCAGTTGATCCCTTGCAAGCCCATGACCCTTGGCAAGCTGTCATCGAGTCCCGTAAAGGCTCCCAGAAGGGAAATGCTTCCTCCAGTTCCGGCAATTCGGACGCGCTCCGCTCCTTGGAGACCTCCATTCTTCACAAAGTCCGTGCCCAGACAGCTGGACCCTCAGCTGCCGATATCGAGGCGTCCATTCTGGCTAAGGTCGATTCCCGCCTTGCTGCGCAGTCCGATAAGTTCAGTGAGAGATTCGTCCAAATCGAGGACAGAGTGCAGACGGTTTCCACAAAGATTGACTCCCAGGAGTCCATTATGAAGTCCCTCTTCGAGGTCCAGATGTCTCGCATTGAGGAGCTTATCGGGGCTACTAAACATCGCAGAAGTGAGTGACTGCGGGCCTGGATTTTGGCCTTTGTGATTTGGGTGACTTGCGCCTTCATTGTCGCTTCTTTTAAATGCTTTCGGCATTGGGTTTTTGTCTGTGAAGCTTCCTCCGTCAGATACGGTGAAGCCTTGCACCCGGGCCCCGGGAAGTTCTGTATTGGAGCTTTCAACCCGACAGGCCTTTGTTCCAAACACTGTTCAGTCTCCCAGATGGACCAGGGGGTCTATGCTGTTACGGAGACCCATTTGTCTTCCCGTGCCATCCACGACTTCAAGCTTGGGTTGAAGCTTGCTGGATCAAGGTTTTCTTTACATCATGGTTTTCCGGTTCCACTTAGGGCCCATTCCTCGGTGGCCGGTGCCTACTCTGGGGTTGGTTTTGTCAGCTCTTTTCCGGGCCGTGCTAGCGCGCACTCTTGGCCGCCAGAGCTCTTCGAGACCTCACGACTCCATGTGGCTAGTTTTTTGTTGGGGGACTTGTGGGTTTTAGGTGGTGTGGCGTATGGGTACGCTACGGAAACCCACAGGACACAGCCAATCTTGGATGCTCTGCTGGATAGGGTTTTGGCCCAGAAGACAGGCCCCCGATTCGTGGCGGGAGATTGGAATTTGGAGTTTCATGCGATCCCTCAGCTTGAGCGGCTGAGACGCCAAGGTTTCATCGAGGTGCAAGACCTAAGGTATGCACGCGCAGGAGTTCTGCCACAGCCGACTTGTAAACGATCTAGTCGTAAAGACTTTCTTTTCTTGTCCCCTGAGTTGCAGTCCCTTTTCCTTGATGTTGTTGTGGACGACACTTACTGGGCAGACCATGCTGTCATTTCAGCATCCTTCCGGGTTGAGTCTGAAAGCGTTCCCAGGTTTGTTTGGCGCCGCCCCCAAAGAAGGCCTACGGGCTTGATGCGTCCTGCGCTCGTTGCCGAGCCAGTTGCTTCATGCAGCTCTCCTACTGACCAATTTGCAGCCATTTGCGATTCTTACGAGGCTGCTTTGTCTGTTTCCGAGGTGGCGACTGGCAGGGCCCCGCTGTGCCCAGCGGAGCGAGGACGAGGTAGAAAGCAAGAGGTTAGGTGTGTGCGCACTCCAATTGCACCACTGCGGAAATCTCGTGCAGGTGAGGCCGAGCCTTTGTATTTTGGGCAAAATCTTCGTTACGCCCATTGGTTTCGCCAACTTCGGCGTTTGCAGTCGCTGGCCCACTCCCTCAAGGCCCAGATGCCCAGCCCTTCGGCTGTGGAGCAACGTGAGCTCTTGTGGAGGTCCGTTTGTAGAGCACCTGGCTTCCCCAACGGCTTTCTGTCGTGGTGGATGTTGCGTGAAGTCCGCCTCGTGGGGGATCCTGCTTGCCTTGGCCCTTCCTTGCCTTCACTGAGCGTCCTTCTGCAACTGCTTACATCCTTTGAGGCCAACCTCCGATCATATGAGAGGCATCTGCAGGGTACCCGCCGGCAGGAGGCACACAAAAGAAGGCAGTGTGATCCCACGTTAATCTTTCGCGACATCCGACCCCCTTCAAAGGCCCCTGTGGAGTCTTTACTGGACTCCCGCAAAGCAGAGATTGTTGAGGTGTGCCCTGAGGACTCCTCGGTTGTTCTTGGATCTGAGGTCGTTTGGGATTGCCAAACTGCTTTCCATGCAAATGACGCATCCCTGCATGTCATCCATTCGGAGCCCGATAAGCGATGGGTTGATGACGTAGGTCGCCTTGCGCCCGGGTACATTGTTGAGCAACATCGTGCAGTGGGCTCTTTGTTGGAAATTTTCTCTGAGTTCGGCAGGCAGTGGGGTGCACGTTGGATGCGTCACGGCGAGGTCGATCCCGCCCGGTGGCAGGCGCTCGTTGAGGGCCTTCATCAGATTGCTTCCTTTCCGGAGATGCACCTCGCCCCAATCACTCTCCATGACTGGAAAGCAGAGGTTCGAAGTAAGAGCAGTCGTACTGCCGCTGGCCCGGACGGCTTGTCCAGGGATGACTTGCTACAGCTCCCTGATTGCCTGACCCTTCAGATTATCGAGATGTGTCATACCACCGAACGTTCTGGCGAGTGGCCGCAACAACTTCTTGAGGGTATTGTTTCATCGCTTTTGAAAAGGTCCCAGGAGCCGCTCATGTAGCGGATTACCGGCCAATTTGTGTCCTCTCTGTTGTGAGCTCTCTGCGTGCGAAAGCTGCGCTCCAACACCTGGCCAGGTATTCTCCCGTTGGCCTTTTCGGCAACCTTCCAGGCTGCAGTTCAGCTGACGTTTGGATGCAAATACAACTTGCTATTGAGAGGGGCCACCTCGATAATCGCCCGTTGTTCGGCCTTTCGGCTGATCTCACTAAGGCATTCAATATGGTACCACGAGTTCCAGTGATCGCCCTGTCCAGGCTTTGTGGCTTGCCCGAGAATCTTTGCCGTCCTTGGCTTTCTGCCATTACTGGCCTTCGTAGGCGCTTTAAGGTGAGGGGTTCAGTAGGACCTGCTGTCCTGTCAAATTGCGGGTTTCCGGAGGGTGATCCGTTGTCATGCGTGGCCATGACAGTGGCCAACATCGCCTTCCATGCCACGATGGCGGGCACAGCTTCCCCAAACACTACCCTCAGCTTCGTCGACAACTACGAAGCCCTGTCTCCCAGCTTTGAAGGTATCCTTGAAGCCCGTGAGGCGCTACAGAAATTTTCCAAAGCTTGGGATATGCCAGTGGACGACAATAAGACTGTCTTTTGGTGCACCCATGCCCAGGGACGCGCTGCCCTTCGTGCATCAGGTCTTAGTGTGGCTTTAGATTTTCGTGACCTCGGAGCACATCTCCAGACCTCATTGCGGTATTCAAACTTCACACAGACGCAGCGGGTGAAGGCTTTACGGGATCGATGGCCTCGCCTTGAAGCTTCGCAGGCCCCTTTTGCACAAAAGGTTCGAGCACTCGCAGTTGCAGCGTGGCCGGCGGCTCTGCATGGGGTCTGCGCTGTCCCCATGGGAGACTACCACTTTACAACCATGCGTTCTGCCGCCCTTAAAGGCATCAACCTCAAGGCACCCGGAGCCAACCCCATGCTTCAGCTCTCCCTTCTTGAGCATCCTAGTGCCGATCCGTACTTTTTCGCACTGAGAGCATCCTTCTGGGACGTGAAGTGCTTGGCTGGCCAGGCAGCAGTCGCACCTCTGCTCAGTTCAGCCGCAGCCAGAACGGACCACTGCCCTGGCCCTGCTCATGTGCTTTTGGCACGCGCCAACTCTGTAGGCATTGCTTGGAGCCCTGATGCCGAGACCTTTCGGGACTCCTTTGGCCAATTCAACTTGTGGTCCGTTTCATGTGCCGAAGTCCAGTTTCGCTTGGCATGGGCATGGCAAGATACAGTTGCACAACGCATCTCTTCTCGCGCAACATTTGCGGGCCTTGAGGCCGCTGACCCCAGGCTCACACGCCCGCTGTTCAATTCGTTCTCTTTTGAAGAGAAGGCTGTCTTGCGCTTGGCATTGAATGGCACTTTCTACACAAATGACGCTCTTTGTCATTTTGGTGCCAATGATTCCAAAAATTGTGCTTTCTGTGGGGCCGAAGACTCCATCGCGCATAGGGTATGTCACTGCCCATACTTCGCACAGTGCCGAGCTGAGGCCGGAGTCTCAGAGCAGGAATTGTCCACGGCGCCCCCTGCGCAGGTGCAGCATGGATGGGCCATGCGACCGACACAGCTGCAAGACATGTACACCATGCTGGCCAACTTGGAGGTGAGTTTCACTGACTTTCATGCGTGGCCTGAAGGTTCAGATTTTGACCTTTTTACGGACGGCTCGTGTTTGCGACCAACTGATTCTTGCTTGAGATTGGCTACGTGGGCAGTGAATATCGCAACACTTGAATGGCCACCTCGGCCATGTCCGCTCTCCGCAGGTCTGGTCCCAGGTCTTTTGCAGTCTCCGTTTCGGGGCGAACTCTGTGCTGTGGTTTCAGCTGTTCTCTTCTGCTGGCGTTCGGGGTCTAGGGTCCGGGTTTGGTGTGATTGTGCTTCGGCTGTTAAGAGGGTCCGTAAGTGGCTTGTTGGCAATTGGAGCCCCGCACCGCGCACGGCACACTATGACCTGTGGCGGCTCATACAGCCTTGCCGTGAACTTGTTTCCTCGAAGTTGAGTATCCATAAGGTGTCTGCTCATGCTGATGTTGATGCCGAGCTGACCNCACCGCGCACGGCACACTATGACCTGTGGCGGCTCATACAGCCTTGCCGTGAACTTGTTTCCTCGAAGTTGAGTATCCATAAGGTGTCTGCTCATGCTGATGTTGATGCCGAGCTGACCTTTGCAGACGAGTGGTGTTCCGCTCATAATGCCTTCGTTGATCAGGCCGCAGCCCGTGCGCAAGCATTGCGTTCCGCTGATTTCTGGAGCATTTGGCAGAGGTGCGTAGAGGAGTATGAAGCAGAGTGGTCCCGAGGACGACGTATCTTGAGATTGCATGCACTCGTCGCACTACGAGCAATCAAGAACAAACCGCAGCTTCAGGTGCTGGAGGTCCCTGTTGCTACCATCACGGATGCGACACCAGCTTCTACAATTGGCATTCTTACAGCTGATCAATTTGCTAAGCTTGCTTCCCGTTATGGGCACACTTACTTGGAGCGCCTTATGCGGTGGCGAGGAGTTACAGAGCGGGCACCTTCTACTCGTCGGTGGATTTCAAGTGCGCAGCTCTTTGTCGCATTTTGCTTGACGTGGGTCGCGCCACCTCCTATTCTTCGGGATGGAAGTTTTGGCTCGACACCACCTTGCTCGTTAATGGTGCGTACATCCCCGCCCCTCTTGAGAAACGTGTTCGTTGGTTCCTTCAGACTTTGCGAGCAGTTGCCAAGGTTACGTCAAGTAGTTGGTCCACTGCGGAGGTACGTCCGAACTCCAGCACATTGAACATCCGACTTAGTTCTGTGGTGATGGATTTCAGTGACGATTTGTGGGCAAAGACGGAGCAGTTCTTGTTTGATCATCTTCCTCAAGGAGGAATCAGTCGACACTCCAGGGCATGGTGCAATATGCNACTTAGTTCTGTGGTGATGGATTTCAGTGACGATTTGTGGGCAAAGACGGAGCAGTTCTTGTTTGATCATCTTCCTCAAGGAGGAATCAGTCGACACTCCAGGGCATGGTGCAATATGCTTCTGCCTCAGGGTACGTTGGTCTAGCCTAATACAGGCTGGGCTTTCAGGATCTTAGCTGTTGCGACTTCGACAAAGGGCGACAAAGGGTGTAGGGCTTCAGGTGCAGAAGTGTTGCCACTTCTGGATCAACGATGCGACGCCGTGTCGTTGCAGCTGCTCGTGCTCGTATTTTGCTGTACTGAAATATGCACTGGCAAGAGTGTCAGAAGCTAACCTCTGACAGACGACCACACAGGACAAGATCCGCTACACCTGCCTGAGCTGTTCTGGCACAGCACTACTGTCGCCACCAGCGAAACTATCACATACCAACACCCCATGTGACGACGGATCCGTCGCCCAGAATGGCGGCAAATGCGTAGGTTCTGGAGGCTTGGACCTGCTGCACGTTCTTTAACTGCTCCTGCACAGAATTGCTGTCACCACCACGAGCAGCATCACCCCAGCTCACGACCGACCCATCGTCAAAGATGGCAGCAAAAGCCCTGCAAGAAGCTTGGATGTGGTGCACATGCTTAAGCTGATCCTGCACAGCACCACTGTCACCACCAAACTGAGGATGGCCCCATGTCACGACGGATCCATCTCCCAGGATGGCAGCAAAAGCGGCACCGGTGGCTTGGATCTGCTGCACATTCTGCAGCTGAGGCTGCACAGCACTACTGTCACCACCCTGCACAGAACCACCNGATGGCAGCAAAAGCGGCACCGGTGGCTTGGATCTGCTGCACATTCTGCAGCTGAGGCTGCACAGCACTACTGTCACCACCCTGCACAGAACCACCCCAGGTCACGACAGATCCATCTGCCAGGATGGCAGCAAATGCGGTAGAACTGGCTTGGATCATCTGCACGTTCTTCAGCTGACCCTTCACGGAACTACTGTCACCACCCTGGTGAGCCATCCCCCACGTCACGACGGATCCATCGTCAAGAATGGCAGCAAAAGCGGCTTAACTGGCTTGGATGTGCTGCACAGTCTTCAGCCGATCCTGCACAGAACTGCTGTCACCACCGAAAGCAGCATCACCCCAAGTGACGACGGTAGCACCGCCAAGAATGGCAGCAAAAGCGCTGCAAGAGGCTTGGATCTGCTGCACATCCTTCAGCTGATCCTGCACAGCACTACTGTCTCCACCATGTTCAGCCATACCCCAGGTCACAACAGATCCGTCGCCAAGAATGGCAGCAAAAGCACTGCCGCAGGCTTGGATCTGCTGCACATCCTTCAGCTGATGCCGCACAGCACCAATGTCACCACCAAACTGAGGATGGCCCCATGTCACGACGGAACCATCACCCAGAATGGCAGCAAAAGCACCAAAACCGCATTGGATCTTCCGTACAGTGTTCAGCTTATCCTGCACAGAACTGCTGTTACCACCAAACAGAGGGTGGCCCCATGTCACGACGGATCCGTCGCGCAGAATGGCAGCAAAAGCACCCTGTCGAGAGACTTGGACCTCCCGGACATTCTGCAACTGATGCTGCACAGCACGTCTGTCACCACCATAGCCACGGCCCCAAGTCGAGACCGAAATATCTGCAGGGTCAGGGAATCACCGTTATGCACGTTAGATTCCTTGATCGTCGCAGAGGCATCAACAATGCTACCGGCTGGGTTCACCAGCCGCCCTCTTCCAACTCCAAGCGCTGTTTGCGCCCGAAGCTTTAGTGCTTCTACACCTTCATCCAAGCCTGCTGTTACAGTAGCTGTCTTGCCACTGAGCAGTTTAACATCCACAGAAACTGACATGTTGTGTAAGGAAGATGGAACTATCAACTTCGAAAGCCCACTGCAAGTTGGAAGGTGTCCGTTTTGGGCCTTCGACTTGTTTTGGATCCTTGTTTTGAGTATGATACCAAGGATGTTACAACACACACACACTGTGCCTTTTCGCCCCCCAAATGTCTGCTGTCTATTGCAGACCCAGCCTCGGGTCTAGTTACTGAGGCCCCTAAACCGTACAAAAACACACGCACTCACAAAACATTTCTTGCAAAATCTCCGGCAAACGCATGCGATTCTCCCTATACGTTTATACTACTACACAAATATACTACTATACTTCCATCGAAACACCGTTCTTCGCACCCGATCGAACAGTAAGGTCTGATCTCTGCAGCCTTGAACCAGCTGGAAGCAGACACTTGACTAGACCCAAGAGTAACCCAGGAATAAAAAGGGTGACCTTTTTGGTTTAAAGGGGCTTATAAGGGAACCTGAAGCCTAGAAAAAGGGAATAAGGGTCTACTCTAGGTCCTAGTTGAGCTGGCTGTTGACTTCAAACACCCAATTGGTTTAGGGTTAAGGGTTTATAAGTCCACTAAACGAAACCCTAGACCCTAATGCCAAATAGTAGAATGACGGCATTCATGTACCCGAAGCCGACAGCTGCCTTGCTCATCGATCTGCGCAGTTTAGAACCCTGAGCATACTGACAGAAGGCACGAACCCATGAATTTTAACCAAAGTCTAGTTAAACAGGGCGGATATCGACGTGGATGCAGAGTCGCCGGGCATCGTGGTGCCGTTGTTACTTTTCAGTGTTGAGGCCTAATATATTCGGATTCGTATTCTACAGTCCTAGGTACGTGAGAAGAGGCTATTCACCAACGGATCGCTTGTGGACCATAGCAACAGACATAGAACAAACATAACCCTACACCCCACCCCTGAACCCTACATAAAGGCTAAAACCCCAAGTCTAAACTCCTTTCGAAGTACAACAAGGAGGGTTCAGTTTGACGAGGCCAGGCCCTGACCTACAGGACTTCTGGACCGCGGGAAGCCTTAGACAGTTTAGAGTTTAGGGTTGAGGGTTTTTAGTGGGCCTTGCAGAGACTCAGAGAGCTGTTACAAGGGCTTTCTTCGTTTACCATGCGCTATACACATATGTCGTCATTTGCGATGCTGTTGGCAACTTGAGCGAAGTCAGCTGAAACAGTGTCTGCACCATATTGACATATTGATCCGAGGACATGTGCCTGTCTTTATATAAGCACAAGCAAAACTTCTCGGGATTGCACCGGTTCACAGGTGCACAAGTGTTGTTATTTCCGCATTAACGATGCGATACCGTGTCTTTGCAGCCGCTCGTGCTCACACTGTGCTGTACTGAAATATGCACTGGCCAGAGAGTCAGAGGCTAACCTCTGAAAATACTACCAGACAGGACAAGATCTGCTACGCCTGCCGGAGCCGCCGTAGCCGCTCTTGCACAGCACTACTGTCGCCACCAGCGAAACCATCACCCCACGTCACTACGGATCCGTCGCCCAGAATGGCGGCAAACGCGCCGTTTCCGGAGGCTTGGATCTGCTGCACGTTCTTTAACTGCTCCTGCACAGCACTGCTATCCCCACCACGAGCAGCATCACCCCACGTCACGACTGACCCCTCGTCAAGGATGGCAGCGAATGCACTGCAAGAGGCTTGGATGTGCTGCACATGCTGCAGCTGAACCTGCACGGCACTACTTTTACCACCGTGGAGAGCATCACCCCAAGTCACGACGGATCCATCTCCCAGGATGGCAGCAAAAGCGGCACCGGTGGCTTGGATCTGCTGCACATTCTGCAGCTGAGGCTGCACAGCACTACTGTCACCACCCTGCACAGAACCACCNGATGGCAGCAAAAGCGGCACCGGTGGCTTGGATCTGCTGCACATTCTGCAGCTGAGGCTGCACAGCACTACTGTCACCACCCTGCACAGAACCACCCCAGGTCACGACAGATCCATCTGGCAGGATGGCTGCAAAAGCGTCACTCGTGGCTTGGATCTTCTGTACATTCTTCAGCTGATCTTTCACAGCACTACTGTCACCACCCTTGTGAGCCACCCCCCAGGTTACCACAGATCCATCTGCCAGGATGGCAGCAAAGGCGGTTATGGTGGCTTGGATCTGCTGCACATTTTTCAGCTGATGCTGCACAGCACTACTGTCGCCACCAAAGCGTACGTCACCCCAGGTCACGACCGAGCCATCGCCAAGAATGGCAGCAAAAGCGTCGCAGGTGGCTTGGATGTGGTGCACGTTTTTCAGCTGATCCTGCACAGCACTGCTGTCTCCACCATTTCCAGCATTGCCCCAGGTCACAACAGATCCATCGCCAAGAATGGCAGCAAAAGCGCTGAAAGAGGCTTGGATGTGCTGCACATCCTTCAGCTGATCCCGCACAGCACCACTGTCACCACCGAACTGAGCGTGGCCCCATGTTACGACGGAACCATCACCCAGAATGGCTGCAAAAGCACCAAAACCACATTGGATCTTCTGAACAGTTTCCAGCTTATCCTGCACAGAACTGCTGATACCACCAAACAGAGGGTGGCCCCACGTCACGACGGATCCGTCGCGCAGAATGGCAGCAAAAGCACCCTGTCGAGAGGCTTGGACCTCACGCACATTCTGCAACTGATGCTGCACAGCACCACTGTCACCACCATAGCCACGGCCCCAAGTCGAGACCGATCCATCGCCAAGGATGGCAGCAAAAGCAGTGGCAGAGCCAAGAACTTCAACTCGACTTATCTGCAGGGTCAAGGAATCACCATTCTGCACGTTGGAATCCTTGATCGCCGCAGAGGCATCCACAATGCTACCGGCTGAGTCCACCAGACACCCTCTTCCAACTCCAAGGGCAATCTGCGCCCGAAGCTTCAATGCTTCCACATCTTCATCCAAGCCTGCCTTCACAGTAGCTGTCTTGCCACTGAGCAGTTTAACCTCCACTGACATTGACATGTTGCGTACTGAAGATGGAACTACCAACTTCGAAAACCCACTACACTTTGGAAGGTATCCGTCTTCGACCTTCGACTTGTTCAATATCCCAGCCATGATACATAGTCAAGGATCACGCCGTGCTACTTATCGCGCACAATCTGCAACAAGCTCATGCTATGCCACCTATCTCATCCAAATGATCTCTGAGATCCTATTCGTACTCGATCGAACAACAGTATAAAGCCCTGGTCTCTTCAGTGCTTAAGGTTGAGACGGAAAGGCCCTGCAAACCTCAAGCCTTGAACCAGCAGGAAGAGAAAACTTTGGCTGTTCTCATACATGATCCTAAGTTTATACTCCTTGTTGCGGGAGAGGGGCTATTCATCACGGGCCGCCTTTAAAGTACTTGAACCAAGTTTCGCTTATAACCGAGAGACACTAGCAACACAACTAGAACAAGGCTAACACCCCTTGACCATAAATCCGTAAACCTTGCACCCTGAACCTTAAGCCCTTGTAGTGACCCTTATAGAAAGTACAGAAATCACTGAAAGCAATCTCTGAAAAGAACCCTTATAGAACCCATTCAGGGGGTTCAGCTTGACGAACCCAGGCCCTGATCTACGAAGGTTGAAGGTTTTGGGTTTGGTGGTTTAGGGTTTATAGGGTTTATAGAAATTGTTAAGGGTTTGGGTGCCAATAAGTTTTGACCGAAAGTTTTGACCGAAAGTTTTGACAGGTTTTCCTTTTGAAACCACATTTTGGAAAATTGGGGGGGGGCTGGGGGCTGGGGGCTGGGTGCCGGGGGCTGGGGCTGGG
>BGNK01000897.1:103591-135213 GCA_003297005.1 Symbiodinium sp. clade A Y106
GCTGGGAGGGGGCAGGAGTTTTGCGACTGGAACCTGATTTTCTGAAGTGGTAGTGGTGGAGTTTTGCGACTGGAAACTGATTTGAACTTGGGTTTTGTGACTGGAACCTGGTTCTGGGCTGGGTTGGGCTTGAAACTGACGGTTTAGGGGGCTCAACGCCGGCAATGACAAGCAATTTCTATTTATTTCTTTCTGGAGGGTTTAGGGTTTAGGGGTTTAGGGTTTAGGGTTTGGGTTTGGTGGTTTAGGGTTCAGGGTTTAGGGCTGTCAGCCTTACAGGATATTTCTACATGAGCTTTACTTGCTTGTGGCAATGGGGGTTTTTATAAGGCCCTGATTAAATAGAATAAAGTGAAAACAGATTTGGCGCGTAGTCGGCTATCTCCTCGAATATATAACTGGATGTTTGATATCCTGAAGCCATGTCGACAACCCTTTTGCATCCGGTCTGCAGCGACTCTACCCTAAACCCCTAAGCCCGAAACCCCTAAACCCTAAACCCCTAAACCCTAAACCCGTAAACCCCTAAACGGCTGCAGGTTTTGGAACTTAGGGCTTTGGAACTTGTGGCATGAAGGCCGGCTTCAAGCTCTACACTCAGAGCCACAAGCCTTACCCCGACCCTATAAAAAAATCCTTCAAAGCCGGTTTAGGGTTTAGGGTGTCACCCAAATGTGGGTCGTCCTTGTCGTTGATGTGGTTACAGAGAACCTAGCTAAAAGTTTAGGGTTTACCTGGACCCTATAAAAAATCCTTCCTTTTTAAAGGTTCCCTAATATGATTTCCTTATATAGGCCCTTAAAAACAGGTAGGTTATTTGGTGTAAAGGTAGTAAACTTTTCCAGCTGGATCGCCCCAACCCCCGCAACCCAAGGCTCAAAGCACTCAAACCTTCCAAAACACCTTAATTGATTAGGGTTTAGGGTTTAGGATTAAGGAATATACCTTGAATTTGGGTAGGGTCCCTTCGATTAAAGGGTTTTGAAAGGTCTGCAACAAGAGTAACAACACTGATAGTAATAGTAGCTTCTACTGGTACTACTACACGACGACGACCACTACTACTATGATAAAAATAATAACTACGTTAATATTATTAAGAATGCCAAGAAAAAGACAAGATGGAATTCATTCTGAGAATAATTTAGTAGTAGTAGTAGTAGTAGTAGTAGAAATAGTAGTATAGTAGTAGAAGTAGTAGTAGTAGTAGTAGTAGTGGTAGTAGTAGTAGTAGTAGTAGTAGTAGTAGTAATAGTAATAGTAGTAATAGTAGTAGCAGCAGCAGCAGCAGGAGTAGGAGTAGTGGTGGTAGTAGTAGTAGTAGTAGTAGTAGTACTAGTACTAGTACTGATACTGGTACTAGTACTAGTACCAGTAGTACCAGTACTAGTACTGGTAGTACCATAGTGATAACACTATTTATGATACTGACACTGGTACTGACAAACATAACCGCAATAAACTGTAATTCTGAGACCAAGGCCAAGAATATTGCCAATACCAAGAGTAAGCGAAATTACAATCATCAACATAAGGTTACGTTTAACAAAGTTAGCTATATTCATAGACTACCCACCAAAGCACCATAGATTGCAGTACACAATAAGTCCGACACAACCCGAGCATCCGACTCTCTGCCCAGGGTCGTCCTAGGCCATTACAGTGTTCCCAGCTTCACTGCCGATCCTTGTATGACTTTAGGGATGTAGGGTTCAAGGTTTACAGCAATGTTCTTGTATCTCGGGCTTGAGTGTTCTCGGGCATAAGGTTATGGGGTTTCGCATTGTATCAAGATTTTGGAGCTAGCCCCAAGCACTCAACCAGGCTAACCAAAAAGCTCGCTGCTTAGGCGAAATCCTGAACACGAGACATGAAACCCTTGCAGAGGGCCCCCAAAAGGCAGCCTAGACTACATAACCCTTGCAAGACTGTTAACGCAATCAATATCTAAGAACACACTGTAAAAAGTTAAAGAATCCCTAGTATAGCACGTGAGAATGCCCCACGAGCCTCCTGCAACTTCCAACCTCAAAGCCCCAAATCGGCTTAGGTTGTATGCTTAGCCTCGAAACCCCAACCCCCAAACCCCAGCCTCAATACTGAACGTCATATTGTGCGAAAACACTCACTTGAAATTCATCACAGCAAAAAGCAGAAACACGGATAGATACATACACACACGCACACACATATGAATATACATATATTCCTCTACATACATGTAAAAATACATGTACATATATATATATATATACATACTTGGAAGCCCGAAACCCCTAAACCCTAAAACCCGAACCCTAAACCCTGACCCTAAACCCCTTAACCCTGAACTCTAAGCCCTTTTTGCTTCAGGCTTGCACGCAAGGACGCCTGGTAGTCTGCCGAAACTCTAAGCCCCTAAACCCCTGAACCCTAAACCCTAAACCCATGAAGCCCTAAACCCACTGGGAGTCCCCGGCTTCCCAGACCCCGGCGGCCCCAGGAAGAGCAAGAAGAACTGGCGAGGGCGCCTCAGAGATCAGATCAGGGATTTAGGGTCTAAGGGTTCCTTTAAAGGGATCTGTAAGGGTTCCTTTAAAGGGATCTGTGAGGGTTCCTTAAGAAAGGATCTATAAGGGTTCCTTTACAGGGGTCTATAGGGATTTAGGGTCTGGATTTAGGGCTTAGCGTTGCGGGTTTAGGGTTTCGGGTTTAGGGTGGGATGTATTAGGATGTTCACTTATCTTGTAATTTAATTGTATCTCTGTTCAATTGTTATTCCTAAGCGTTATTCTTCATACGGTTTCCGGAGTGTCGGAAGTTTGCGTCTTTCGGGTGGAAGGCTTCAGTATTCCAGAACTTGAGTTTGCTTTGGGGAGGTTTTATGGATAGGGGACACAAGAAAGTACCTTGTGGCTCCTTTTTCTGCTTAACAACATTAAATATAAATATAAATATATATATATATATACATATATTCAGGATCCTATAGGGCAACCCTGACAAGGCACTACAATAGACAATAGACACTATAGGTAGGGGCGCAAACACATGCTCAGAGGCTGACTGCTGCCGCAACCAAGCTGTCCATGTCCAAATGGGCTGTCTTCATTACAATAGGGTTTGGGGTTTACGGTTTTGGGGCATGCTGTGGTAGAATTATAGTGGGGAGCCCTCAGCAATGGTATTGGTAATCGTTGAAGCTTCTATATTACTTCTACATATTACTTCTGCCTTCCCACTCTCCACAACTCTCAACACGGAACATCCGAGAAGACCCTGTTCATAATCAAAGAGCATGGAGCGCTGCACACTTAATGGGAGCCTGACCCCAAGGGTCCAACGGACCCATACTAAGGTACTTGGGTTTAGGATAGTAGTTATGTATGTTTATATTTGGGAGAGTATATGATTATTAGGTACTTGGACCCTTGGGGTGATAAGCGAAACCAAAGACCACAAAGGTGCTACCTCGAACAAGGAGCTGGTGCAGAAGCAACTTAACAATTCGGGTATGTGGTTTAGGCGTTGGGCTTCGCCTGGACGTTTGGGACACGAAATGATACGAACTGATTCCCGGGCCTATATTCCTGTAACCTTAAACAAATCCAACTCGTCCGAGGGCAGGGCGTGTAAATGTCCATCACTTGCTGCTGCAACCTAGGTCCGCGGGTCTTAATCTGGGCTTTTAAGTAACCAGGGAGACAAAAGTATATACTTTTAATTCATAATGGTTCCTTGAAGAAATCAAGTATAAAAGTATGGTACTCCAAAGCCCAGTAATGGGTTCAAGGATTACGGGGTAGGGTGTAGCTAAACTACAGCTCGGATACTGGAGCCTGAGACTTGCGATATACCTGGCTACAACCTCTGAGGCTCCATGTACCTATATAGTATATACTTAGGCCTTAAAGTACCTATATAGGGACCACTTTAAGGCTTAAGTATCTACGATAATGATAAAGGTGCATGGAGCATTTGGGAACTAGTTTCTGTTAAGGGCTCCGGAGTGAAAGCCAACCCATGGACTACCCCGTCCCGCACAAGTTGCCATGCACCCTAAATCCGGAATCGTAAAGCCGCCACCGGACCGGGAGCACTTTGGGACCGATTTTGCTGAATACCTCTTGGCACTAGATGCCATAGCAGGCTACCAACATATCATCGCGCAGCCCCGAACCGTAAAGCCTTCGAGAGGAGAAGACATCGCTGATCTTGACTTTACTCTATAGTTCAAAACTTAACTTGGAAAGCCTGCAAGAAATAGA
Source organism: Symbiodinium sp. clade A Y106 (assembly GCA_003297005.1). NCBI lineage: Eukaryota > Dinophyceae > Suessiales > Symbiodiniaceae > Symbiodinium > Symbiodinium sp. clade A. The sequence goes on from BGNK01000897.1 coordinate 107,839, forward strand.
ATCGTCAAGATTACAGGCTCGGCCGCCGGCGCAGGATGGACTCGGCCACTCAAGCCTCGCGACGAGTCACTCGGTTCCCTTTAGAGGTTACCCCAGAGACTCCATAAAGTCCCTTAACTAAGGAATATAAACCCTAAACCCTAAACCCTAAATTAAACCCTAAACTCTAAACCCTAAACCTTAAAATTATAAGGGGGTTCTGAATATGATTTAAAGATCTTTAAAGCATATTCCGTAATTGGAGGCTCCGGGCTTAGAGGGGTTTCTGTAAATAAGATTTCCGGCTCTATATATAAGGATGGAATCAGAGTTTTACAGGGTATCATGAGGCCACAAGGGTTGTTGAAAGGGTTCCCGTACAAGTTTTTTCTAGAGTAATTTTGGGGGTCTAAAAGGCTACCAGAAGGGTTCAGGGTTTGGAGCTGAGGGGCTCAGGGTCCACGCACCATGAAGGGGTTCGGCGTAAAACAGCGTATACACGACATGCTCGCGGACCCCAAGGGCGTCTGTATAAGTCCGGGGTTTGCGGGTTACGGGCAACTTTCAGTTGCCCCTGCGGAAAAAATCTGCACCCCAAGATACCGAGGTATATGATTTCGTCGAGATGATAGCGGGAATGAAATCTAAGCGAGCAGCTTGCTTGTTAAAGGACGAGTGACTCTATAGCATTGGAAACCGGTTCTATATTTTTCAAAAAGTTTACCGGTCGCTTCAATTTGGTACGGGCTGGGTACGTTGTGGGGTCGGCTGCAAAAAACGGCTTGATAGTATTTGGGGTCTGCAACGCAAAATATCCAAGCTTTCGACATCAGACCAAGTGATATGTTCGCTGCTCAACACCATGGTCCGAGCTTGTTTGAAGGTCCGTATTTGTGCAGCCACAAACTGAAGTAGACGACGAAAGCCCTCGAACAAACATCTTTTTCCTTAAGACACGTCTATTCTCAAACAGTCCCTATAGTTTTGAGACGAAGGCGCAGGAGGTCATTGATGACCGACTGAAGTCCAGCCAGAAAAGACAGAAGGTTGGTGGTTCGCGATGCTACGTCTGGTGCTTGTATAACCCAAAAGGTCCAAGTACCCCAATACTGGCGTTTTAGGACCCAAATTTCATACTCTGAATGGTTTCCGGCTCTTGGGCACTTGGAACCATAGGGTAACATTCCGAAGTAGGTTCCCCTTGACGGTTGCAAGGGCTTTAGGACCCATGGATGTTGCGGATGTAGCGTTGTCACATGACTGACCCTCCCAGAGACTCCAATATCCCTTATTTCAGGAATATACCCGAAATTATAGCTATAGTAGGATCCCTGATATGATTGAAGGACTATTCCTTAATTCAGGGACATTGGAGTCTCTGGGCTGTGTGCTCCACGCGCCAGGATGGATCCGCGGCAAGAGCACATTGACTTGGTTGCCCCTGTGGGTCGATGTGAAAAATGGCTAGGGGGGTTTGGGGTTAGTATGCATCTTGGGGGTTTCCGAACATTAGGGAGTACCTTATTTTGGTGCCCATATAATAAGGATCCTACTATTCAGGGTACTATATTAGGGTCCCCTATTTTCGGAAACCCACTCTGGGGTTCCTCTATCTTACCTTAAACCCTAAAGGTTGAGGGCCCTGAGCAAGGCAAGCAAGCAGCAAGAGAGAGTTCTGCGTATGTCAGCTGCGCCTCCGTAACCTAAACCCCACCCATCAACCTGACACTCGAAACCCCAAGCCTGAACGGGAAATGATCTACTATAGGGCCTTAATAATTAGAAGAAGGTTCCCTTTAAAGGGGTCTATAAGGGCTACTGTAAGGCCTATTATAAGGATGTAGTATAGGGGGCTTAATAATTAGAATAGGGGTTGAGGGTATATTGTACTGTACTTATGATAAGGAACCCTCAATATAGTGTTGGTAATTGTTTAGGCCCCTATAAGATATAAGAAGGTCCAGGGCACAAGCCGCCACACGCGCCTTCAGATGTGCATGCCAACGCACCTGCAAGGCAACATGTCAATCAGGGTCTGAGGTTTAATGCTGAGGGTTCAGCGTTCACAGTTTCGGGCTTATGGAAACTACTCGAGAAAGCACCCACCTACATCAACAAGTAGAGCACGGAGCGAATCAAACAACACAGAGATGATACAGCAAGATACAGACGATGAAACCCTCACTCCGCTAGCCCTAAACAGTTCAAACTACGTGACGAGCAAGGTCAAGAACAGCTGGGTTTTCAGGCTTATCGGGACTGAGGCTTTAGTCTCGAGTAGCTCAGTATTCGGCAAGCAACTCCCGAAGCCTAAGTCCTCTACGAAGCATGAACCAGACCTCCATAGGGTTTAGGGTTTAGGGTAAACCCCAAACCCGAAACCCCAAACCTATTCAAGCCTTCAATCCTGAATTCGAAGCCTTCGGAAGTGCCGGACACTGTCAACAACTGACTCGAAGTTATTGCGCTGACTAAGTCTGTGCTTTTGGGTCAGGATCTATGGCAACAGTAGCAGAGAGAGCTCCATGTATGTATAATTATGTGTATATATGTACGTACATTTGTATCGCTCTGGATGAGCACATGTATATACATACATATGTATATATACAATACATATATATATATGTATATATATATGTATATATATATGTATATATACATGTATATATATATACATATATACATATACATACATATATATATATATATATACACATATATTTTTGTATGTAGATCAGTCCAGAATGAAAAGTGTCTCCCCGAAAAGAGGCAAGGATTCAGACGTGCAGCCTCGGCCTGTGGGCATTCGCTCCCTTCTACCCTAAGGGTCCAAAGGACGAAATCTTAAAGCAATCGGGTGCAGGACAGTAGTTGTTTAAGGAGAGAATATGACTAATTATCAGGTACTTGGACCCGTAGGGTTACCTGCCTAGAGTTGGCTTGCGTTTTAGGGTTGCGGGTTTAGGGTTCAGTGCTTGGGATCTGGGCCCAGGGCTTTCGCCTCTCGTCTAGCTAGGACGCTGCCCGCATTGCAAGGTTGGTAAGAACACTCACAGTTCAGAACGCCCACATTGAGATGCATTCGTTGAATAGACTACCTCGGGAGCACTGTCGAGGCCAATATTCTTAGTATTCAAGGTCTAGGCTTTAGGGCAAGGGTAAGGTTATCACCAGAGGCACCAGATAAATACTTCAAAGGCTTCTGGGTGTTTCTGACGTTCTTCCTTTGGGATGAGAATATGGCTTCCTCGCCGGGCACTTGGAACTTCGAACACTTAGACGGGTTCTTCTTAGGGCGCAGTTCAACGCTTGGCGATTCAACTTCTGAATCAGTAGGGCACCTGTCCCCACATCCCAGATGTTGGCGAAAAGCAAATACGTAACTATCTATATATCTATCTAGCTATGCACCTATCTACCCAGCTAACCTACCCACCTAGCTAGCTATCTAACTACAGTTCTATCTAACCACCCATCTAGCTCGCTCGCCAGCAGCCATCTATCTATCTGCCTATCTATCTCAACAGCTTTACATCTTTACATGTTGAAGCCTCTGAAGTTTGTCATTATGTACATGCACATACACACAAATGTGAAAACTTAAGCAAACAGGTTTATAGTTTATAGTAAAAATCAACACCAGCAATGAATAAACACGAAGACAAGTATTAAAGATACGCCAACCACGTTAAGTTTTTGAAGCTATCCACATTCGCTTCTTTAATATCTGCGACCAGTCATAACGGTGACATTCAGCTTGGAAAGAAACAGCTGTCGAAGCCGGAATGCTGGGAGCAGTGCGAACGTCCGTAGAGGAAAGGAGAACTGGGTCAACGTAGTCCTAGCGACGATTAGGGGATCCCTTCATGCCAGCAGCCTGGAACGTGATATTGGCCTAGACGCCCCAACTACCCTCTAATATACCACAAATGCCCACAATTACTGTAAGGGCCAGAAGGCATAAGGGCTCTATTTAAGGGCCCTTGGGGGTTGCTCGGGGGTGCATTGCAAGGCATAACTTTTGAACATGGATACCTTGAGGCTTAAAGCCCAAAGGGCCGCGGAAAGGCACAACACCCTTGTCCCTAAGGCTCCATGTACCCATAGAGTGTATACTTAGCCCTTAAAGCACCTATGTAGAGACCCCCTGTAAGGCTTAAGTATCTACTATGCAGGTACATGGAGCCTTTGGGATTGAAAGCGTAGCGGCCGACGGCTTGGACGGAGTATTTGTATTGCAATTTGAAGGTGCTGATTGTCATATATGCTGCGTGTATGGAACCCTGAGACAACCGAGAACGCGGAAATCATATGTATATACATGCATAGCTATATATATATGTATATATGTATATATATATATATGTGTACATATGTAATACATGTCCAGTAGGTACATAGGTAGATTAGATAGGTAGATAGACAGATATATCCAAACATAGATAAAGGTGCATATAGAGCACAACGAATCAGATCTTTTCCTAGGCGCGCCAGGCAAGTACACCTACCTCTAAGAGACTACCATATGGGAGTTTCCGAAAATAGGGAAGCCTAATATAGTACCCTAAATAGTAGGATCCTTATCACAAGGACCCCAAAATAAGGTACCCCTAATTTTCGGAAACCCCCACATAGGTAAGGGGATGCTAAGGACAGATCAGACCCGCGCATCACTGAGGCGGTCCTTCGCAATCTCCACGCGATCTTTCATGTGGCGAGGTATCTGTGGCCAAGGAGCCCTGCACCCTTAAACTTGTGGCCCCAGACTCTAAAGCCTTAAGCTTTCAATCACAATACCTGCACCCTGAATCTTTATCGTCATCACAATACCTACACCTTGAACCTTACTCGTCAAACCTACCCTCCTCTGAATGCCCTAGGTCAGAAGATTCATAATCGGGTGGCGGGTGCAAGATGTCTGCAGTTGGGACTGCTGTAGTACATGCGCTAGTTCCAGGTTCGGTGTACATAGTACATAGGGGCTTAGGACCTTACTTGGATGTTCAAGGGGATTAGTACCTAGGATTTTGAATAAGGGAACTAGACACATAACTAGTTATGACTAAACACAGTCAAGGTACTTGTGACTGTAGTAAACAAGTCCCATGAATCGAACCTCCAAGTAGAAAATCTTGAGGGCTAGAATTGTGTGCTGCAAGCGAAGAAGCTGTTAGGAGCAACACCAACCCCCAACCCTCTAAGTTTAGGACTTCCGTTTGGGGCTTCGGGTTCTTCGGTGAGTTGTGGCTCCCTTCGGTGGTTTGGGGTGTTGTGGGCTTGGATGTTGGCGATTTTCCCGGTAACTTTCAGGGCTTCGTTTAGGGTTTTGGATTTAGGGCTTCGGTTCGGTGCTTCGTAGGGGCTTGCCTGTACATGTGCGCCGCCATGACCACGTGGAAACACAAGGAAGTGAATTCCTGGCGGAAGGAGGGCGGTGGAGCCCCGGTGCACAACAAGGGTAGGCTCCATAACCGGTATATAACATACAACATATAGCGAAATGCCTGCACCTGGATGAACTCTACCAAAGCTGTATATACAAGGAAATCCCAACAAGAAACCTAACAGATGCAGGTTTTCAAGTTTTCAAGGCTGCGGCATACCTTGTAAGATCTTTTAAGTTTCACCTGAAAACTGGAAACCGGACGATTTCAGGGTCCCTTGTAATGTTTTCCTCATGTAACTCCTTACAATTGTAGGTTTATCCCCTAAACCCTAAACCCCTAAACCCTAAACCGTTAATCGGGGTTAAGAGGCAACCCTGTAAAGCCAGCATTCACAGGTCTGCTTGGAGCCCTAAACCCCCAACAGAGACTCCAATACCCCCTAATTAGGGAATATGCCTTAAATTATAGTAAGATCCCTGACATCATTTAAGGTATACTCTTTAATTAAATTTTGCCCTGTCGGGTTTGGGGTTTAAGGTTGAGGTTTAGGGTTTAGTAGCCCCCATACTACCCTTTAGGGCTCAGGTGGTTTTTGCCGTTTAGGGTTTAGGCTTTAAGGTTTTGATACTGCCCCCCTTAAGAAGGTGTCGATGTGAAGAGTCCCCCAAATTGCGTGAAATTAAGCCCCTAAATTAAACAATAAGGAAGATGAGCCATTGTCCCAAATCGATACCTAGTTCAAGCAAGCCTGAAAAGGGCACATCGCATGCCGACCCAATCGGGCAGACAACCCAACACGAGGAATCTCACCCTAAGGCTCCATGTACCCGTATAGTATATACTTAGGCCTTAAAGTACCTATATAGGGACCCCTTTAATGCTTAAGTATCGACTATAAAGGTACATGGAGCCTTTGGGTCAGGCCTGTTGCAAAAATGCCTTTGCCACGGCCCTTGCGGGACCTCGGACTCTCGGAAGCGTCTAAGGGTCCCTTTAAAGGGATCTATGAGGGTTTTAGGCTTTTTTTAAGGGATCCTTTAAAGGAATCTATAAGGGCTTTAGGGGTTTATGGTTCGGGGCTTGGGGGCTTTAGGCTTTAAGGAATTTCGGGTCCAGGGCATTAGGGGGGTCACGCGTCAAAGTGCTGCTATATGCAAGGCTATCGTGGCTTGAGTTTGAGGTTTGAGGGGTCTGTGGAGGCAACTCAAAGTTAGAGGGAGCACTTTGCAGCACACTCGGCTGGGGGGTAAGAGTTTCCCCTAAACCCTAAACTAACCGTTTAGGGTTCAGTATGAGAGGGGAGAGCCCTCGAAGGTCTGAATTTAGGGGCTTCAGTGTTGCAAGCTCTTTCCCTAAGGGTCCAAAGAACCCAATCATCAGGTACTCGGGTTTAGGATAGTAGTTGTGTAAGTTACTGTTTTGGAAGAGTATATGATAATTATAACTTGGACCCTAAGGGTTTTGGGCCGTATGATTTCGGATCTGGAGCTTAAGGCTTTATGAAAGCTCTATAGAGTCCGAAACCCTATAATTTGAAGGTTCGGGGTTCTGGGACGATGGATTGTAGATCCTTGCAAGAGCCCTATACGGCCTTGTATAAACCCTCATAATACCCTATAAGTATCCTGATAATATAAACTTAAACAGTGCATGGACGGGCTTGGGGTGGGTGAGGCTATTGTGAAAAGTTTCTTCCCTCAGCGCTCTTCTGTTGCGCACATCCTAAAGCCTGAAAGGCCCTAAGCCCCTCCCCCTAAGCACCCATAATACCCTACACCTACCCACCAAAGTACCCAGACACCCTTGCAGAACCATGCACAATACAATGACGAGCCCTAAACCCTAGAACCTAAACCCTAAACCGGGGGCACAACTCTAAAGCCGAACCCTGAAGCCCTAAAGCGACAAGAACCCTAACGGCCCGAATCCCAAGTTCCTGGCGCTTTGGCATCCGAGCTCCGGCCTACGGCCTGCAGAAAGGTTCCTTTAACGGCTCTTTAAGGATTACTACGGCTGATGGACAAAATCCTGCATGACCCTAAGGACCCTAAACTATGGGACTTATGGTATATTCCTTATTATGGGTCATGCAGGATTTTGTCCATCAGCCGTAGAATAGAAGGGTTTCGGGTCTGGGGCTTAGGAATGTAAGTAAGATACAATAATTTAGGGTTCTTGTACGGGTTCGTTTCAGTAAAAGTTCGTCCAAGGGTTCATGTAAAGGTTCCTGGAAAGGTTCCTGTAAGGGCACTTGGGGGTTCCTTTAAAAGGGCTTTTGTTCAAAACTGTAACGATTGCTTTCAGGGTTCTATAAAGGTACTACACTTTAGGGTTTAGGCTATTAGGGTTGAGAGTTTAGGGTTCTATCAGGGTACCATAGGCGCCTTCATTAATATGTTTAATAAGGTTTTGGGGCCCACTATACTATAATTACAATAAAGAACCCCCCCCAAAATAGTATTGGTAATTAGTTAGGCTCCTACATTACTATAGGGCTCAGGGTCTGACCCCTAAGCCTTTTAAACCCTTAGACCCTCGTCAGGTCAGTTCTGGGCAAACCAGAGAGCCCCAATGCTCCCATGAAAGCGAAAACACTTCACGGAGGAACCCTCGTGGGCTTACACATGTACATTATATATATATATATATATATATACACACACATATTTGATACATCATTGTTTCCCCTGTAAAGGGAAGGGTTTCGGGTTTAGGGTGTAGGTTGCGGGGTATCTTTCTCTTAAGTCATGTTGCTCCAGAGGGAAAGTTTTGGCACCACAGGCAGAAGGGCAAAGCCTGCTCGAAAGAATCCTGGCCGACCATCTGCACCACCTGAGTCTCCCATGGGCCGGATTGTTATTGGGGTGCTTGGAGGATCATGGGACTTAGTGAGTACCTAAATGGGGGTTATACGGAATGAATACAATTTCTCATGTCTAATGTAGGAACCTGATTAAGAAACCCTGGGCCTAGAATCCCCAAAATAGTAGTATTCATATAAGGAACCCTAATGAAGAAACAAGGTTTCTTAATCAGGTTCCTACATTCACCATAGTTGCTGAGTCCCATGATGCTGTAAGTATGGTTTGTGGCTTACACGGTTTAAGGAATCAGCTTCCGGTTCTGAGGGTTCGGTGTTGCCCTCGTGGCCCCGAGGTTTAGGGTTCAGGGGTTTAGGGGTTTAGGGTTTAGGGCAACGCATCCATTCATCTAGGAGTTGTCAACCCGTAAAAAAACTGTACTCGCAAGATATGACTCCCCTCTCAAGATCCTACTTGTGTAATCGGGCAAGGCAGTTGCGACTTGCAGGATCTTGAGGACTACGGCCTGCAGATCACATGGGGGCTCGGGTAGCTCTGAATCCCTCTTAAGGATGTTAACAACCAGGACGGCTGGGGTACTGATGTGATCTGTTGTGGGACTTCTTCACAACGTCCACCTGTGGAATCTAAGGAGAGTTTGAGGCCAATCCACCGCGAATAGAGTCAACAAGTATCATAGTGCAAAGGCCCTGGGAGCAGGAAGTGGCCTGAGAAACTAATGTACAGTCATTCCATCTCCTTTGGACAAAAAATACTCTGCGTGCCTCAGCAACCACTGCGAAACAGCACCCCTGGCTTCACGTTTAGGGGTTTAGGGGTTTAGGGGTTTAAGGTTTAGGGTTCAGGCTTCACGGAGTCGTGTTACACAAATTTCTTGAGCAGATATCACGGCCGTGGAATCTGGCTGCTTCGCCCCTTTAGGGGATCCCAAGAACTGCTAAAAGAGTGCTATAACGGCTGTATATGGGTAACTCAAGCGCGTAGCGTATCAGGGTTCGTGTACCTATATCGTAGACGCCTCAGCCTGAAAATCTAGGTCTACATCGAAACCCCTTTCATTTCAAGGCAGTATAAAATGTAAAGGCACATTGCCACTATTGCTGAAACCGTGTAAAAACCCTGAACAAAACCTTAATCCTAAACCGTAAAGTACAAGTCCATGGCGCGCAGTCAAGAACTCAATATGAGGGTCTCATGGACCTAAGCCGTAAACACCTTCAACCCCTCATAGCCCTCCGACCCTCCCTTATAAGGCCCATATGAAGGGAGCAGAGCGAGAGAGAGAGAGAGAGAGAGCGAGAGAGAGAAAGATAGAGAGAGAGAGAGATACATGGAGGCAGAGAGAAAATATGTCTATCTTCGTCTGTATATATATATATATATATTTATTTATTTATTTATGTGGTACCCCCCCCCNTTCAATCGGGGCCGATTGAGTTCAATCGGGGGCCGGATTGAAGATTGAAGATTTCCTGGAAAAGTTTCCCGGGGAATCTTCAATCTTCAATCCGGGCCCCGATTGAGTTCAATCGCGGCCGATTGAGTTCATTTGCGCGGGAATCTTCAATCTTCAATCCGGGCCCCGATTGAGTTCAATCGGGGCCGATTGAGTTCAATCGGGGCCGCGTGAGTGCAATCGCGGTTCATCCCAAGTGGGCAAATAATTATATAAGGCATTCTATGGTGCATTCCAAGGGTATTCTACAGGTTATTCTATAGGATTTTCTTCAGGACGTTCTATGGGGTACTCAGACGGTATCAGACACAGGGGTTATTTTGTAAGTTAGTCTGCAGGGTAGTGCAGATGCTATTCTATAAGGCCTATACAGGGCATGTTATGTAACGTATGTTTTGGGCGTTCAATAGGGTACTCCATAACGCATTGTATAAAGGATTGTACAAGGCATAAACATAAACGGAACGGTTGTCCTATAGAACCTATTCTATAACGTAATGTTTAGGCTATAATTATAGGGTACTCAAGAAGGTATACAATTATATAAGGCATATAAGGGATATTCTATAATGGATTACCTAGGGTCACCTATATGAAATTTTTAAGGTTTGTGGTATCCTCTAGATTATCCTCTTCGATTCCTGGATCCCTCCTAGAAATCCCTTACCGAATAAGCTGCTTTTTAATGAGGGATTCTCAGATCTGGGGCTCGTCCTGATTGTCCTGATATATATCCTTTATTTGAAGGGTTACCTTAACCTACCAGAACCTACTTTTTTTTGTAGGGTCCCTATAACTCCCATATTAGGGTTTATAATAAGAACCTACAGAAAAGTAGGGTTTAGTAGGTCTAGGTACCTATAGGTATTATGGTGGTTCAGGGCATATATACTGTATACAAGGACTATCATATGTAGGGGCATTGGGGCATTCTATAAGGTATTCTATACAGTATTCCAGATGATCTTCCATGAAGCGCACGATATATATATATATATATACAAGGTAACATATGTTTCATGAGGTATTTTGTAGGGTGCTCTATGTGATGTTCTGTAAGGTGTTCTAGGTATTCTACAGATATGCGGGGTATGCCTGAAAGTATATGATAAGGTGTTCTAGAGTGTCCTATAGGGTATATGCAATACAAGGCGTGCGGGGTGTATCATATATGGGTGGTCTTGAATAACGGTATACGACAGGGTATTCCAGACGGATTTCTATAAGGTATATATAGGTNCTATAGGGTATATGCAATACAAGGCGTGCGGGGTGTATCATATATGGGTGGTCTTGAATAACGGTATACGACAGGGTATTCCAGACGGATTTCTATAAGGTATATATAGGTTATGAGAGTGGAGTTATACAGTGTATTCTAAGAAATATTCTAAAGGGTATTCTATTGGTTAAATACAAGGTATTGCACCCTGGCTTTCGGCAGATCTCGTGATCATGGGAATTATCTACAGTCTCGATGCGTCTTATATATGGGAGTTGTAGAAATAAGGTCCTGTTTTCATATCTATACTTGTCGTGATACTATGTTGTATGAGATGACATATCTCTGCTCTCCTGTTGCGTGTTACCTTCAGAGCCCATACCGCTGCATGTAAAGCCCTACTTGGGTATACGTGCACAGAACATGCCTGCAAGTTTGCGTTTTTTGCAACACGAGAAGAAGTCGTACGCGAATGCGTGTCGTGTGGCAAGGGAAGGAAATGCAGAATCTAGGATCTGCGAAATCCCTAATCAAATCGAAGCTTATTTAGTGCGGAATTTATTTAAAAAAAGGACGGAATACGTTATATAATATTCACTATTTCGCATCCGGCTCTCAAACACACGACAACGGTGGATCCTTGAGGGGGGGGTAGCACATATATATATACATACATATGCATGCATGCACATATAAACGATTATAAGTATAAGCACATAAGTATATATATATATATATCTTATCTCTCTCTGTCTCTCTCTCGCTCCGTGTATAAAACACACACGCAAACCGGACCAGGACTCACATCTATATAACTGCGGCTGGAGGGCTTGCAGCTGCCCATTTTGTAGTTTGGCTGCTGCTTCTGCCCTTGCAAGCAGTCAGGGAATATGATCTGCAAGCTGGGGGCTTTCTTGGGTCTTGTAGGGCTGTGCGAGCTCACGGGTTTCTAGTGCTGTAGCAGGGTCTGGAGACTGGATGACAATATCGGGGCTCACAGTCCACATCACGATCTGAAAGCCCGGACACAGTGAAGCAAAATGCTGTGCGGCTGCCAGGACACTCTTCTCAACGGCTAGCTAATATAGGGGCCTCAATACTTAAAATAGGGGCCCAATATACTATAACTATAATAAGGAGCCACCATAATAGTATAGGTAATTATTAAGGCCCCTCTATTACTGCGTGCTGCTACTGTCACCGCTCAGGGCATCCCGGGTCACAACAGATACATCACCGCGCGGGTTCTCCCAGGTCACGACTATGTCACCAATTATGGCAGCAAAAGCCTCGCCAGAAGCTTGGATCTGGTGAACCATCTGTAGCTGATCCTGCGCAGCATTGCTGTCACCGGCATACTGCGAGGAAACAGCACCCCAGGTCACGACAGAACCATCGCGAAGAATGGCGGCAAAAGCATTCTCAGAGGATTGGATCTGCCGGACATTCTTCAGCTGGGCCTGCACAGCACTACAGTCACCACCAAAGTCAGCATCACCCCAGGTCACGACGGATCCATCTCCAAGAATGGCAGCAAACGCGGCAAGTGAAGCTTGGATCTGCTGCACGTTCTTCAGCTGATCCTGCACAGCCGTGCTGTCGCCACCACCGTCCGCAGTACCCCAGGTAGCGACGGATCCATCACCAAGGATGGCAGCGAAAGCGTTGAAATTCGATTGGATCTGCTGCACCATGCTCAGCTTGTGCTGTACAGCACTACTGTCACCGCCATCACCAGCACTACCCCAAGTCACGACAGATCCATCACCTAGAATGGCAGCAAAAGCAGCCTGAGAGGCTTGGATCTGCATCACATTTTCCAGCTGATGCTGCACAGCACTACTGTCGCCACCATAGCGTACATGACCCCAGGTCACGACCGAGCCATCGCCAAGAATGGCAGCAAAAGCAGACTCAGAGGCTTGGATCCCCATCACATTCTTCAGCTGATCCTGCACAGCGCTACTGTCGCCACCATCGTGGGCATTACCCCACGTAACGACGGATCCGTCGCCAAGAACCGCAGCAAAAGCATACGAAGAGGCTTGGATCTGCTGGACATGTTTTAGCTGAGCCTGCACGGCACTAGTGTCACCACCAAACTGAGCATGCCCCCAGGCCACGACAGACCCGTCAGCTAGAAGAGCAGCGAAAGCACGCTCAGAGCCTTGGACCAGCTGCACGTCCTTCAGCTGATGCTGCACAGCACTACTGTCACCACCGGCAACAGCAAGACCCCAAGTCACTACGGATCTGTCGCCCAAAATGGCAGCAAAAGCGCCGCCGAAAATTCCATCGTAAGGGCCTGAACAAAAAGCCGCACCAGAGGCTTGGATCTCTAGCACGTCCTTCAGCTGAGCCTGCACAGCACTACTGTTGCCACCAAAGGCAGCATCACCCCAGGTCTGGACGGATCCGTCGCCAAGAATGGCAGCAAAAGCCCCAGCAAAAGCGCCGCCACAGCGCTGGATCTGAATTCCGCGCGTTTGAAAGGTCAAAGAGTCCCCATTCTGAAGCTCAGTATCCTTGATCGTTGAGGATGCATCCAGAATGCTACCAGACGAGTGCACCAGTCGTCCCTTTCCAACGCCAAGTGCAGTCTGCNTCCCCATTCTGAAGCTCAGTATCCTTGATCGTTGAGGATGCATCCAGAATGCTACCAGACGAGTGCACCAGTCGTCCCTTTCCAACGCCAAGTGCAGTCTGCGCTTGCAGGATCAGCGATCTGACGTCGTCTTCCACGCCTGCTGTCACAGTGACTGTCCTGCCACTGAGCAGCCCTACTATGACTGTGATCGACATGTTGCAAGTCGGAACTATCCCAGCATCTGAATCAAGAGTAGAGTCTCGCAGGGGTGTGAAGCATCTCTGGTTTAGGTTGCGGCGTCGGCAGGTGCTCAAGATAGCCGGTGGAGTCTGAGCTCCCCCTTGGAGTGAAGCTTCCGTCTTGCTCTCGACATTCTGGTTACGTACGCTGGGCTTGCGTATGTTGGCTACAGCTGTGAAGATCGTGGTCATGTTCGATGCTTGTGGTCACGTGCGAGCCGCAAATGCGAAAAACACCCCAAAGGATCTAATAAGGTACATATATACCATATAGGTGTTCAAAGTATAAGGGTGTAGGGCCGGGCCTACTGTTAAGGGTCATTTGGTCGTTACGAAATCAATGGTTCACAACCTACGAAGTCAAGCTCCTGACCCCAACTCTGAACTGCGGGCTTCAGACAAAAGAACGTCGCTTATGTAGGGTTCTTTGCAATCTTGCAATGAGGATCCTGGCAAAAGTTCTACAAATAATGAAACGTGCAATTGAAATTCCTTAATATAGGCGCCTTAATAATTAGAATAGGCCGGGTTTTGGGGCCCGTTATACTATAATCATAACAAGGAGTCCCCAAAATAGTATTGGTAATTATAAAGGCCCCTATCCTAAACCCTAAACCCTATAGATCGCTTATAGATCCCTTAAAGGCCCCTACCCTAAACCCTGTAAACCCTATAGATCCCAAAAAGGAACCCCATCCCTTGAAAGGCCCCTCTCCTAAACCCTATAAACCTTACAGATCCTTAAAGGCACCCTTAAGGATCCCTTTAAAGGAACCCCTGGCCCCTACAGTAACTACTCCAGACCCTGCATCTTCACGGAGGAAGCGAGATGCCCAAAACGAGAGGGATGGACAGTGAGAGACATCGCGCACGATCTACTATTACTATGATTACTACTATGACTGGTATTATTAATGTTATTATTATTGTTATTACTACTATCACTACTACCAATACTGTTATTATTCATGTTGCTATTCTCATTATTACCCAGATTCGTGACGGCTTTCGCCCAAGCATTCGTGTCACTGCACCCAGAAAGCACTACTTACTATTCCAACCGTACTTACATCCAGTTTCGGCAGCTTTTTGCCTATGCAGTCAGCCAATAAATGTATACGCCTGCATGTATACATGTATAAATGCACACTGCTTGCAAGGAGAGCCCCTTTTGAACGTGGAGCACAAGTACAAAGCAGGTCAAGCCCGAATCTTAAACTCTGTGACTCTGTAGCTACCTGTACACTATCCAATGTAGCTCCTTTCGGGATTTGATATGTCTTCTTCCCAGGGCCAAGAATACCGTAGTAAACCCGAAGCTAAGATCTATATCTTTCTTGGGGCCAAGAATCTACAATCTGGAACTCCTCCACACCCTCAACCTAAATCAAAGTGTGGGGCTCACCTGATCTTGTTGCAGATGTTCTCACGGTCTGACCTGGTTGGTTACGCTCGCAGGCCTTTAAGGGTCTAGGGCTTACAGGATAATTATATTGATTGCGTCGCTTGTGGACCTTATCGTTAGTAATACTTCCTGATGCTTCTTCATAGGGGTTCCACCTGGTGTAGCAGGCCAGGACAGTGCCTGAAGAAGTTGTGCGTAGTGCAGTTCCTGAAATGCAGCATCCTAGCACCAACACAGCCAACGTGCAGTTCTTGAATGCAGGCGCCTGTGTGGGGACGTCTTGAAAATGAAGTAGTTGCAAAACGTGGATATTATACCACTGGCAAGCACCAACCTGTCCAAAGGGCTAGCATACATGTGAATGCCACTCGCACTTCAGGACGGCAGCATGCAACGATAGTGGCAGAAGTAACCAGCTTCGTATCCTGATAGCATGAACTGTCAAGTCACTGCTCTCCTCAGCAACAGAGCAACAAGGATAGCAACACGTCATTCACAACATCACAACAATGAACATGTTCGTAGAAGCCATGCAGTATAATGGCAAGTGTATGTACCTCCTCTTTATGTGGCACACAGCCAGAAATTCAAAAGAAGTGAGAACATCTTGATAGGCTTTACAAGGCTGGCAACATTGCCATACTGCTCGTACGAAGTCAGCTCTTGCGTAGCAATCACACGATACAAGTAATTACTGCCCTCTCGCACATTCTCTCTCTGCTTAAGGCCTTACGGATTTTAGAGTTTAGGGGCGGGGCCTATTTAAATAGCTACTCCGGAAAAGACAGTTCACAGACAGCAAGAGAATGCATGCATGGATCCGCGCTTCGTGCAGTTGCACTATGCGAAGCATGCAGAGTTGTACACAGTCATAGTTCGAACGAGAAACAACATATGACATAAGACTGCTCAAACTACTCATTGCACTGTGTATGGGTAACTCAGCATGCAAGTACCGCCAGAAATCCACAATTCTCAGCTGGTACGGTTGATGATATAAACTGCATTACCCATAATAAGGAAAATACGATAATTCCCATAGCTTAGCGTCCTTAAGGTAATGCAGGATTTAAATCATCAACCGGAGTGGTGTGTGCATGCAGGCGCTGAGGCCCTGGCCACCGCATCCGCTGGGTCTCTTCGCGGGCTAAATGGAAGCACCTGTCTTTCATAGGGGCCCTCAGGCGGGTAGGGGGGAGGGGGGTAGGGGTCCTTAATACCTAAAATAAGGACTGAATAAGGCGTGTTTAAGGAAGTATAGTCCCCCCTGCCCTAAGGGTCCATGTACACAAGTAGTATATACATTGGCCCCAAAGTACCTAAATAGGGACTACTTTAAGGACACTGTATATACGATTTGGGTACATGGACCCCTAGGGCTGTCTTGGCAGTTCTTGAACTCGAAACCCCCAAACATCTCAAAGGATCTCTAATGTCGAAGGTGCTCCCCAAGACTCCAACAGCCCTTAATTAAGGAATATGCCTAAGGGTTCCTTAAAGGGATCTATAAGGGATCTATAGGGTTTAGGGGCTAGGGGACTCCAATATCCCTTAATTAAGAAATGTACCTCAGATTATAGTAAGATCCCTTAATATGATTCAAGGAATATTCCTTAATTAAGGGATATTGGAGTCCCCTAGCCCCTAAACCCTATAGATCCCTAAGGAACCCTTAGGCATATATTCCTTAATTAAGGGATATTGGAGTCTCTGGGTCCCTATGCCAGAAACGCTGAAGGCGCATCATTCGGAAAACCAGTAAGCCCAAAAGCCTGCAGCCCACAGGGTTTAGGGTTTAGGGGTTTAGGGTTTAGGGGTTTAGGGGTTTAGGGTTTAGGGATGGACCCTGTAGTCTGAGAACACGCATTGCAACTATTGTCCCTCGCAGAGTTTGGCAAGTGAAACAGGGTTTTCGAACGGGTAGATTCGGTTCGAGAATGTTGAAAGAAGCATCATTCAGGAACAAAAACTGAATGGTAATTTTGGACATTGCTCGGCCCAAACGTGCTGCTTTTCTGTTGTAGGAAAGAGCTTCCTGTTCGGAAGACTACCAGCACAAGCACCTCAATGCCCGCGCTATCCCAGAATCCCAACAACTGATCCCGTAAACCTTCAGAGGTCTTTGGACATTCAGGGCTGCGGGGTTGAGGATTTTAGGTTCTGAGGTTCAAGTGCGTTAGGGCTAAGGGCTTGTGGCGCCCAATGACTGGCTAAGACGAGCTTGAAAGACCTTGCCTGTGGAGCAAAGCAAACCGAACAGTCGCAACATGCTGACACAAAAAGGGTTACAAGGGCCTTGGATGCTTTTGGTGCTGAAGGTTCGAACGAAGGCCAAACAGCATGGCGAAAAGGGCGATTCGGGGCATATCAACAGTTGAGATTAAAGCGGTTCGACGTGCCAAACACAGAAATCTGATGATGCTCCTTTTCCGGGACACAGAAAGCACGAACGGGGGAGTGTGCTATATGCACAGATAAAGGCTCTCTTTCCCCAAACCCTCCACCCTAGAAGCCCTCTAAACCTGTGCCCGAAACCTTTCCTTCCGAAACCCAGGTGCTTCGAGTGAGCACCAAACGCCGACAGATCAGGGGCCCAAAGGTACTTAAAGATTCATTGGGCTTATAAGTTACTAGGGTTACAAATGAGGTAACTATACTTATAATCACTTACAGCACCAGTTAAGGTACGTTTAATAACTGTATTTACTAAGTCCCAGCAACCTCCAACTAAAGACTCCCAATGCCCAACCCTAAGGTTCTCCCTAATCCCTAATACTCGAAACCCTTTGGCTTGCTACAAGGGTTTCTTTCTATAAAGGTTCTAGAAGGCTCGATAAGGGAGTTCTGTCCATAGGGCTCCAAGTATACAAACGGTACCTGCTTTGGGGTCTGCAGTTTATGGTTAGTGCCTACTTTGGGCTATTTTGAGCCTCATGGTAATCCCTAAGCCCCTTAAACTAAACCCGAAAACATACATCTGGTTGTAGGATTTCGGGTAATAGGCTGCAGGGTTTGGGGTTCTGAACCCTGGACCCTTAACTCCAAAATTTGACACAACACTCTGAGCCATAAGTTAGCCTTTGCGAAAGTTTCGGCCCCAAAACACGTACCCGTTTTGAGGGCTTATACAACAGAATCGCAATAAGGGAACCTGCAAAAAGGCAGGTTATAAGTGCCACATAATCCGAAGCCCCGAAAGTTCAAGCCCCAAAACCCTGTCACCGTCATATCCGAGCACAAACCACCGCTAACCCAGAGACTCCAATATCCCTTAACTATAGGATATGCCTTAAATTATAGTCGGATCCCTAATATGATTTAAGGTATATTCCTTAATTAAGGGATATTGGAGTCTCTAGGAAAGCCCACCTGTAGCTATAGAGTTGTAACCTTCTTATACCGGAGGTTTTCGGATCCACAAGTCAAGCCCAATGCCATACCCGCTTGTATCCTTCCCTGACTTTTACAGAGAATCCCTGCGCAACCCCTATAACACCCTTACCCTAAGGCTCAAAATAGCACAACAACCTCATATTCCATGGTCTTTGGCCTCAAAATCCGTCCCCTTAATATTAGAGCCTCAGAGTTATAGGCGGTAGCCATTTTAGAAACCCTGAAAAGACCTCCCAGCCCGCCCTCAAAGCTGAGTGCCACTGCCATTCTCATTAGTTTCTCCTTCTCGGATCCTGAGAAACCTGCAAAGCCCTGAAAGAAGTCCTACTACAACATCGTAGACGATCCTAGAATTCAACCCTAAGCCCTAAACCTTAAACCCTAAACCTAAGCGCTAAACCAAACTCTAAACCTTAAACCCTGACCCTAAACCTCAAACCCTAAACCTTGAACCCTAACCCTCAACTCTAAACGTTTCAGCTGACATTCTTAAAAGTAACCCATATAGAAGCCCGTTCTACGAATCCTCACACCCCAAAGACCTCTAAACCTTATAGGGTTTAGGGTTTAGGGATTAGGGTTTTCAGCTGACCGGCCTAATCCTGGCATCATCTTCCACCTCCAGCCGCCGCTGTACCAGACCAAGACCTCTTCTGGGTTTAGGGGTTTGGGGTTTTAGTGCTTTAGGAAGTTACAAAATAGGGTTTAGGGTTTGGGGGTCGAAGGTTTAGGGGTCTAGGGTTTAGGGGTTTAGGTTTTCAGTATATACTGCAATAAGGGTTCCTTTAACGGGATCTATACGGATTGAGGGTTTTAGGGTTTTACGGCTTTATACAGCAGGGTTTGAGGTTTATAGGGGCTTTAGGGATATAGGATTTAGGGTTTGGGGTTCTTCGGATGCAGGGGTTAGGGATTCAGGGTTTTACGGTTTACTATAAGGGTTCTTTGAAAGGGATCTATAAGGAATTAGGGGTTTAGGGGGATTTCGGTTGTGAGGGTTTTAGGGTTTCGAATTTTTAGGCTTAGGGTTTATAGGGTTTTTTGCTAAGGAACCTCATTCAAGTTACCATAATTTTCGGATTCCTTTAAGGGTTTCATAAGGGGTACTATAAGGTTTAGGGCTCATGAATTTAAGTTACTGTAATAGGCGTCCATGGTAACAAAAACTATGGTGTCCCTGTTCTGGCAACTTACCTTACTTCTCCAATGAGCCACGGAAATAAAAGGTTATACTTTCAGGCTACTACTAAACTATCAGAACCCAAGAAGTTTCAAGGTTGGGCATTGGGGATCTAAGTTACACTGAATTCCTTAGCAAGAACCCAGTCACTCCGAAGAGAAAGCCCGAGACCCGGGGCGCTATAAAGGTCCCCCTTGAGGGTTCGAGTGACCCAAGGGTTTAGGGTTCCACAAAATCGTCTAGGGTACAACATGGTACAACAAATAAGGTTCATAGGCTTAGGGTTGAAAAAAGGGTTTAGGGTTTAGCTAGGTTTAAGGGTTTAGGGCTTATACCACTTGCAGGGTTTAGGCTTAGGGGTTGAGGACTTAGGGTTCTGGATTTCGGATTTAGGGGGTTTAGGGCATATAGGGCTCAGGATTTAGGGTCTCGGGTTCGGGTTTTGGGTTTATAAGGTTTAAATTCAGAGTTTAGCGCTACGAGTAAAGGTTTAAAAGGCTTAGTCTACAGGGGCTTTTGGGGATTTTCTGGTTTGCGGTTTAGGGCTTATAGGGCCTATGGGGTTTCAGCACTCAGAACTGGGATTACAGGGTTTGAGGGGTTTTCCATTTAGGGCTCAGGCCAGGGCCTGTGAAACCCAACCCCCAGATCTGAAGCTACACACTGTTCTTAACCGAACCTGGAGATCCCAAAACCTACTGCTTTAGGGGTGTGACCCTCCAATTACTTAGTTTCTGAGTTCACAAGCCCCCCAAAAGTGTACACTTTTGGTTGTATAGTGGATAATATTATCCAAAAAAGTGCAACGTGTATCCACTCAGCTACTAGGATTATAAGGGATCATAACCTACTATTTTGTAGGCTTTGGGGTCACAGGAAGCCATTTTTCCAAGATCGCTCACGAGTGCGTCCGTTCAAAAAGTGCTGGCTTCTGGAATTGGTTTAGGGTTTAGGGCCTAAAGTTTAGGACTTCGGGCATGTTGGGCTCCGAACCTCGAGGAACTGCGTGTGCGTATGTATTCATTCGCTGTAAGGAACCCCGAAGCCAGCTGTCGAACTTCGTAACAGGTTGCGCTGACGTGCTTTCTTCCTAGAAGGACTCCACTACCTGAACTCTGCAAACCGCATGACCAGAAAACCCGAAACCAAAAAACCGAAGCCTACTTTCCGGTAGCAAGCTAGCACTTGCTTTCTCGGCGATGCTCTATGCTCTGCTCTACAAAGACATTATGAAGGCCTTCCTAATCAGAAGAGGGTTCCCGTCAGGCGTTTCTTTGAGGGGTTCTTTATCAGGGCTGCTAGAAAGCATATCATGAGGGTTCTAGTGTAGGGGCCGTAATTACTGGAACAGGGGGTTGGCGGCTTTTCTAGCAAATTCGACCCAAAAACCCTAAGGAATAGTCTTGGCGCCTTTCAGGTTTCTAGAGGTATCACCCGACATCGCGACATGGAACAACATGATTCCGAGAATCCGGACGACTTCAGCCAAGGAAGCCAAGGAACGGCCAACGGTTGGACGCAAAACCTCTAAACCACAGACGCAAGTCAGCCATCCAGGACATTACGACGCTTTGTTGCCTGAATCCTGCGGCTTATGTGATATCAGTATCCAAACCTAACCCTAAGGCTCTAAGGAGTCATATATTGTAAAGCTGTTGGGCCCAAAGACCATGCAATGTGGGGGGGGGGGGGGGTGGGGGGTTTTGGGGCGTTTGGGGGAAAAATATTTGTATGGGGTTTGGGGAAAAATGCTTTCGGGTGTGCGGGCAACACTTTTCATCNAGTTCGCGCTTTTTTTCGTGATTCCCGATGCTTATATATAATAAAGATCCAAACCCAACCCGCAAGGCATAAGGAGATATATTATTTAAAAAGTTTGGGCCCCAAGACTCAAGGGGTGGGGGGGGGGGGGGGGTATTGGGCTATTTGGAGCCTTAAGGTATAATAATTGTATCTAGGCTTGTGAGCAATATGCTCTGCAGTTGCCGGAACACTCTTCTCAATGCCTAACTAATATAGGGGCCTTAATAATTAGAATAGGGTTTTGGGGTACATTGTACTATAACCATATTAAGGAACACCCGCAATAGTATAGGTAAGTATATAGGCCCCGATATTACGCAGCTGCTGCGACCAGCTCCTACTCCATGCTGTCACTGCTGAAGACGTCCCGGGTTACGAGTGAGACATTATAAAGGCACAGGGCGTCCCAGGTCACGATAGCTACGTCACCAATAACGGCAGCAAAATCATCGCCAGAAGCCTGGATCTGCTGAACCATCTGCAGCTGATCCTGCACAGCATTGCTGTCACCATGATAGTCATAGTCAATGTCACCCCAGGTGACGATAGATCCATCACAACGAATGGCGGCAAAAGCCCGGTCAGAGGCCTGGATCTGTGTCACATCCTCCAGTTGATCCTGAACAGCTTCACTTTCACCACCCCATTGGAATGCGCCCCATGTCACGACAGAGCCGTCGCCAAGAATGGCTGCAAAAGCGTGTTGAGAGGCTTGGATCTGCTGCACATTCTGCAGCTCATCCTGTACAGCACTACTGTCACCACCAGAGCCAGCATGACCCCAAGTCACGACAGATCCATCATCAAGGATGGCCGCAAAAGCCTCTAAAGTGGCTTGGATGTGCTGCACCATGTTCAGCTTGTGCTGTACAGCACTACTGTCACCGCCAGCACCAGCACTACCCCAAGTCACCACGGATCCATCACCTAGAATGGCAGCAAAAGCAGCCTCACAGGCTTGGATCTGCTGCACATTTTTCAGCTGATGCTGCACAGCACTACTGTCGCCACCAAAGTGTACGTCACCCCAGGTCACGACCGAGCCATCGCCAAGAATGGCAGCAAAAGCAGACTTGGAGGCTTGGATCCCCAGCACGTTTTTGAGCTGATCCTGCACAGCGGTGCTGTCGCCACCACCGTGGGCATCACCCCAGGTAACGACGCATCCGTCGCCAAGAATGGCAGCAAAAGCTCGCGGAGAGGCTTGGATTTGCTGAACATTTGTTAACTGGAACTGCACAGCACTGCTGTTACCACCGAGGTCAGCATCACCCCAGGTCACGACGGATCCGTCTCCGAGAACGGCAGCAAAGGCAGACTGAGAGGCTTGGATGTGCTGCACATCTTTCAGCTGATGCTGCACAGCACTACTGTCACCACCGTCCTCAGCAATACCCCAAGTCACCACGGATCCATCGCCCAAAATGGCAGCAAAAGCACCCGCGAAAGATGCATCGTCGAGAAGACGTGAACCAAAAGCCGCACCAGAGGCTTGGATCTGTAGCACGTCCTTCAGCTGATCCTGCACAGCACTACTGTCGCCACCAGTTTCAGCAAAACCCCAGGTCTGGACGGATCCATCGCCAAGAATGGCAGCAAAAGCGCCGCCACAGCGCTGGATCTGGATTCCGCGCCTTTGAAAGGTCAAAGAGTCCCCATTCTGAAGCTCAGTATCCTTGATCGTTGAGGATGCATCCAGAATGCTACCAGACGAGTGCACCAGTCGTCCCTTTCCAACGCCAAGTGCAGTCTGCNTCCCCATTCTGAAGCTCAGTATCCTTGATCGTTGAGGATGCATCCAGAATGCTACCAGACGAGTGCACCAGTCGTCCCTTTCCAACGCCAAGTGCAGTCTGCGCTTGCAGGATCAGCGACCTGACATCGTCTTCCACGTCTGCTGTCACAGTGACTGTCCTGCCACTGAGCAGCCCAACTGTTACTGATATCGACATGTCGCAAGTCGGAGCTGTGTCAGCATCTGAATCATCAAGACTTAAGTCTTGTGGGTCAGGGGCATCTCTGGTCTAATTGTGGTCTAACTATCGTTTGCAGGCATGGCGACACATGTCATAGTTGGGACAAGTACCCTATGTGGGATAGGCTAAGTGCTACTAAGTAGTTGCCGGGGCTCTTCGGGACGGTGTCTTGGCAGTGTCTTGGTATATTGTGTATTTTAGCAGCTCAGGCATTTAGACTTTAGGAAAAGTCATAAACTGCTATGCGAAGAATTACCTCGGAGCCGACAGCTTGAAAGCAGGTAGGTGGTCAAGAGAGCTGGTGGAGTGTGAGCTACATGTTGAAGTGAAGCTTCCGTCGTGCTGTCTACTGTTTAGGCTGTAACTTAAAACCGAATAACCTACCTTTTTAAGGATTTATATAAGGAAATCATATTATGGAGCCCTCAAAAAGTTTGGTTCTTTAGGGTCCAGGTAGGGTTTAGGGAGTTACGTACGACTGGGAGAGCTGGGCGCGTGGAAATGCTTGAGACCTCACGCTTAGCAGTGGCTTACAAGTCTGCACGCTTTAGGGCTTAGGGGTTTAGGGTTTGACCCTTTGACCCTAAATAGCCTAGCTTTTTCCAGCTTCTTATTATGACTTCTTTATGTAAAAGGTGTAAGTTCTTTAGGGTTAGGGTAAACCCTAAACCCTACAGTGTCGTCGGAATCCGAAGCCCGAGTACCCGAAACCCCGAATCCTTTCGTTAAGGGAAACCGTCACCCCTTGAACCCGGGTTCCTGATTATGGTTTCTATATATAGTTCCTTAAAAAGGTAGGTCTTTTGGTCCACAGGTTGGGCTTCAAACCTCCTAAACACTGCAGACTCTGGGACTTTGGGACTTGGAGGCATCGAGAGAAGAACTGGATAAAGCATTTTTATACTATTGGGGTTTTCTCAAGTAGCGGGTCCCTTCTTTGCCTTTTTTCGGAAGGGTTGGTCCGGATCCATTTTTGCCGAAACTCCTAGTACCCTAAACCCTAAACCGTTAAAGGCTTCCTCGGCACCGAAGTCCTTTCTGTCGCCACGCAAAATATCCCATATAGAACCCTTATAGAACCCCTCATAAAAACCTCTTAGAACCCTGATAGAACCCTTATAGAACCCCTCATAAAAACCTCTTAGAGCCCTTATAGAAACCCTTGCAGGCTTCACTTCTGCAGCTCTCTGGGTTCCCAGGCGTTCTTCGTAGGATGCTGCCTCGTTGATACTGCATGATCCTTACAACTCTCCTAGTAGCCCGCGGCAGGTACTGCAATAGACAGTGAAACCCTACTAAACCCCTGATTTTTAGACTAAAGACGTTTCCCTCAAGTAGCCATTCTTATGAGCTTCCCGTGGAACATGGGGCGTGTCAAGCGTCCCAGTTCCTGCGTCAAGGGTCCAAGTGCTTGGGATACATACATATACATATATATATATACATATTATAAGTAGTTCTCCAATTAGGGCCCGATTCAAAGACCCAAGAGGAAGCGGCACCCCTGTTAACAGGAGCCTAAAAAGGACCCTAACTGAAAGAACTATCCATATAATGGGCTCTAAAATAGAATAGGGGTTTGGGGTGTTGCACAGCGTAACTATGACAGCATATCTGTAGGTACGATCACTCAACAATTCAGACCGCTGCAGCATGATTACTTTATGGGCCATAATCTTGGGCACGGGAGGTTAATTAATCAGGTGTCTACACTTAAAGAACATCTGCTCAGCTTGAAACAGTCTGAAGTACCAGAATAATGTGGGGCCTTAATAATTAGAAAAGGGTTTAGGAGTATTATTATACTATAATCATAATGAGGAGCCCCCAAAATAGTATAGGTATTTATGAAAGCCCCTATATTAACCGTCCTGGAGACGCCTCGAGATCTGGGGCCTGGAAGTTTGGGGTGTGGGGAGGGGAGGACTCGATGTCAAGCCGAGTGCCCCAACTCCTTGGCCTGAGCCCCACGCCCAAACACGATAGTCCGCATCTCCACCTACGAATCCGACTCCGTAAAGCTCCGAGAAGCTCTCGGCCACAAGGACTTTGTGTTTGTCTGTCTGCCTCTGTGTGTTCGGTGTGTGGCATATTTCGGCCTTGCCTCGCTAGGGACCACAAGCCTCGCAACCCACAACCTGACCTGAAGCCAAACCGTGCTGGGCAGCTGGCCAGTGGCTTCAGCGGGTTGTCACCTCGGTAACGTGGGGCCAGAGTTTGGGCTCTCTCTCCCTATCTCTCTCTCTCTCTCTCGATGTGCCATCACCGGGGTTTGGCTTTGGGCAGGAGGGTCTCGAACCTTGGGGTTACCTGTAGCCAAAGCTTGCAAATGGCAGGTTTTGATCGCGTAATTACAAAGGCTAGCCCTAAAACAATAGGTTTTCGGACCCCCAGCTCGAATTTTAATCCCTAGACCCTGAACCCCTTTACTCACCTGGGCTATGCATATGCCAGGGACTCTAAACCCCACCCCTATACCCAAGCACCGCTACGCTCCGCAAGGTCCGCCGGTCAGACCGCAAGGAGGAGAGGAAAGGGCCGGAAGGCTAGAAGTGCTAAGACGGCCTTAGGGTGGGCTTCAGGCCACTGCGCTTGAGGTTTCAAGGGGTCCCGATACATTCGAAACATTCACAACTGCCTTGTCGTGGACTTCCAAACCAATTCTTTCACCATCGAACAGGAGTGAAAGCTCGGAGGAAGCAATAACCCAGAGACTCCAATATCCCTTAATTGAGGAATATAGATTGATTTTTTTGTAGGGCTCCTTCTATGATTTAAGGAATACTCCTTGATTAAGGGATATTGGAGTCTCTGGGAAGCCGCCTTATGTAGACGAGAAGTCATGGAATCATAGCTACCTTGCTTCTACACCTCGCCTTATCTCTACACCTAGCCGTAAACAGCCCTACCCCTTGAACAACCTAAACACAAATTACACGCTAGCGCTGGTTGCAGCGCTTACTGTATCAACTACCCCGAACTGGACCCTATATACCCTAAACGCCCACATCACGTCGTGGCTCTAAGCCTGCCACCATTCACCACGAAGTAGACCAGCCGCGCAAGCTCTCTTTCCAACCTCTCTAAACGTGGGTTTTGGGCTTAATTAGGTTTGCACGGACCCCGGCAGCATGCGAGGCTCAACACCGAGACCGGCGTGGTTTAGTACAAGGACATACAACAAGTCGTCACAGACTAAACAACTTGAAAACTTGTGCCAGTTAACATACAACTAACTGTGGGAACTACCAAACCAGCCATGCGAGCTTCAGACAACAATTATATGAAGGGCAGGAAGGGCAGACCTCAAACGTCAAGGGCCTTCTTGCCAGGATTTCCAGATACGGGACCTCCGCTTTCTGTGCTCAGACGCCGATGTACAAAGTCCATACGAGAGCACTTGAAAAATCTGCGGTTTTAGCAACGCACTCTTGTGAAACTCTTAAACAAAACGTGTACAATCCTTATAACTTCAAGCTCTAAACCTTAACTGAGTCCAGTCCTGGTTTGGCAACATGGAAGCAAGGATTTCTGGTAGCAAAGCTTCCTGACTGGGGTATTTGTGCATGGTTTGTGCGAGAGATTTCATAAGGGTGTTGAGAACGGAACTACAACTTGTCAGCATCCGCTGAAATCACATAAACCACACCAGAACTACCCACCTCCAAAGTACCCACCTACAGCTGCTCTAGAACAAGGGTCTTAATCATTAGAGTTCGGGGTACAGGGCTGTCGGCTTTAATGTGGGCTCGTGATTATTAAAGGTCCCCTCAATAGAGCTAAACTCGGCCCGGAACTCAATATTAAAAGGTCCCCTCAATAGAGCTAAACTCGGCCTGCACGTAATAATAAACCACCCCTCAATAGTCCTAAAACCCGTCCCGGTTTAAAAGTTTTAAGGTTTAGGTAAATAAGCACTCCTA
>BGNK01000897.1:140455-161301 GCA_003297005.1 Symbiodinium sp. clade A Y106
AGCAGTAGCAGTGGCAGTGGCAGTGGCAGTGGCAGTGGCAGTGGCAGTGGCAGTGGCAGTGGCAGTGGCAGTGGCAGTGGCTGTTGTTGTTGTTGTGGTAGTAGTGGTCGTAGGGGTATCTGTGGTAGTAGTGGAAGTAGTCGTGGTAGTAGCAGTAGTAGAAGTGGTGACGCAGTAGTACCAGGAGGAAGAGGAAAGAGGAGCAGGAGTAGTAGAGGTAATGGAGCGTGGTAGTCGCAGTAGCAATCGTCGCGCAGTAGCAGTAGTGGTAGTGGTAGGAGTAGGGGCAGGGATGGGGTAGAGGTGGGGGTCGGGGTAGCCAATTGGATGCGCATGCCTCCCACCAGTCCTCACCCCAGGAGCTCGACCAGTTGGGCCTTGCAAGGGAGATGAAGCACTGAAGAGCCCCCCCAAGCGAAACCCGTTGACGACAGTGAGGTGACTGAAGAGCATGGTGGCCTCCGTAAACCCTCGAGAGGCGAATATCAGTTGTGAGAGGGGGTTTGATGCCCATTGCATCTCTCTCGGCCCAAGCACCCGCACTTGTGTCACGGCTACTTGGAGGACCATGAGACTTAGGCACGCAGGTATTTAGTAGGGGTATAGGTAGATATGAGTATAGCTACCCCACATACTATGTAACCGGTATAAGCGTAACGACTGAGTCCCATGATCCGGAGAATGCCACCCTTTTGAACATGGCGCTCCCTCCATGCAAGTAAAGTAGAGCTTCCCAGAGACTCCAATACCCCGTAATTAAGCAATATTGATGAAAATCATACTTGCACACCAACAAACTAAACGCCGTTCAACCCCCAATCTCCTGAAGTTAGGGGTTTAGGGTTTAGGGTTTAAGATTGCTGAAGAGACCCATGAACAACCCCTGAAGACAACCATACACAGCAAAACCCGGACCTTAAACCCTAACCCCCGAAGAATCAACATCCAAAGAATCCAAAAAGAGTCCAAGGCCCCAAACTTCAGGGCAACAGGCAAAGTCAAGAGCAAAAAGAAAACGAACACCAAGACTATGTCATACAGTTCAGGGTGGCTACGGCCGAGGTCGGAAAGCAAAGCCAGGAAGGAGAAGCATCTCCGGATTAAAAGACTTGGAAAAAAACAACACGTCAACGACGCTGAAAACTTTGGCTCATGGGGTGCAGGATCAGTCGAATTTCTAAATGAAAGCCCTGACCAATTCGAATAAAAAGAGAAATTGGAGTTTCCGAAAAATAGGGTACCTGATTTTGGGGTCCTTATAATAAGAATCCTACTACAGTATTTAGGGTACTATATTAGGGTCCCCTATTTTCGAAAACTCCCAAATGCAGCACCAGATCCACAAGTCCCTCAGTCCCCGCACCTGCGCCCTTTGCCGCGGCCTGCGTGGCATGAGTCTCTTTCCCTAGGGCCCTCGGTTTAGGGGTTTAGGGGTTTAGGGCCAGTTTAGGGGTGTAGGGGTTTAGGGGGGTTTAGGGGCTTCCAAACCGCCTAAAATCCTTAGGTAGTGGGTTTTCGCGGAACTGGTTGGCCGACATGCAGGGTTGGCCGCCCGAGATGCAAAGAGGTGGTCCGAGATGCAAAAAACCATTCTTGCTTTCATTCGTTCGGCCGACATGCAAAAAGGCGGGCCGANGGGTTGGCCGCCCGAGATGCAAAGAGGTGGTCCGAGATGCAAAAAACCATTCTTGCTTTCATTCGTTCGGCCGACATGCAAAAAGGCGGGCCGACATGCAGGGTTGGCCGCCCGAGATGTAAAAAACAATTTTGCATCTCGGACGGCCAACCTTGCATGTCGGCCCTCCTATTCTACTGTTTTACTATTTTACTGTTTTACTATTTCACTCCAGGTACAGTACTGCCGCGGCCGATGTTTGGGGTTGGCCGCCCGAGATGCAAAAAAGTTTTCCACATAACACCACGTACTACAGCAGAACGTAGTTTTTGCATCTCGGACGGCCAACCTTGCATGTCGGCCCTCCTATTCTATTTTTTTACTAATTTACTATTTTGCTTTTTCACTCCACGCCCGACACCGAAGGTCTGGGTTTCAGGTTTACGGGGCTTCTCGACTCCGAAAAAACCCGTGCAGCAAGGCATACGCACCCTAAGCGGACCCTTGACTATACGTCAGGCAGACACCTATATTTCGCATTGAAATCTTCCGGTGAATACTCACATCAAGTGCAGCTAGACGTCGGCCGCATCCTTATGATACTCACACTTTCAAGCAACTATATACGCCTGAAACCCTACGCCCCTTTATCCTGTTATAAGAACTCACAAAAGCCGGCAAGGAATTGTCACCCACAGAAAGTAAGAGTCAACATGTACTCAACGAAGCTACGCCAAAACCTAAACCCTTAGGTGACCACCACTCTAAGCTCTACAGTAAGATGCCGTAGCTACTCATGAACCTTCACATGCCAGGGTGTCCTACTTGGAGGTTCATGGGACTTAGTAGGTACCTTAATTGGGATTATGAATACTTATACGTATAGTTACCTTGTTTATAACTCTTGTTACTGAGTCCCATGAACCCCCGAGTAAGGGGGCTCTCTAGGTCTTGTCGAGGCACCGGGGGCTAGAAGGCTTCTGCATAGTATGCAGCACCCTAGTGCCCTGATCCCTAACCCCCAAGCCTCTTTTTAAGGCTTGCTCCAAGGGTTTCTATAGCAATTCTAAAAGGCGCTCTATAAAGGGGGGGGCTCTATCCCTAGGCATCCAAGTCTATACATAATAATCGCCATTTGGGGGTCTAGGGTCTATAAATGGTACCTACTTTGGGCTATTTGCAGGACAAGGGTAGTGTTGCCTGGGGATCCCAAAACCTACTGTTTTAGGGGGTTAGACCCTCTATTTAAGGGGTCATAACCTACTATTCTGTAGGGTTTGGGTCACAGGTTGGGATTACTGCATGCTTAAGGGATATGGCACATGGGTTTAGCCACACTGCCATTGGCTCCTGGTCGAGCCGCTATGGTACACAGCTGGAACCTCGAAATCAAAAATCGTGTCAGACACCGACCCCCGGAACCTTAAGCCTTAAACCCGTTCTTGCAACGGTAAAGCAAAACCACTGCAAAACCACACGCTGACCATAGAGTCAAAGTGCGACGGCTGATAGGAGCCTGGGCCTCCCTATGAAGAACTTCAGCCTGTGATGAATAGTAAAAGGTCTTACGTGTGGTGTATGGTTTAGGATTTAAGGAGTTTACCTGCACATTCTTTAAATGATCCTGCACACCATGACGCCAGCTTACGTCAGAGCCATTGCCAAGAGCGGCGGCAGCAAAAAGTGCAATCAGAGACATTGGAAGTAGCCACATATTCCAATGCGCTCAACACGATATGCGCAAACACTACTGAAACCTACCCCCTCGTGGGGATCGTGCAATTTAAAGTTCATGCTTATGTGCTTTCTTGGGCTCCAACCCTCAGCTGATGCTGCACGGTGCTGCAGTCGCCACCATGGCGGCTAGCACCCCAGGTCACGACAGAGCCGTCGCAAAGAGTTGCAGCGAAGGCACCATCAGTGGACTGGATCTGCTGTACGTTCTTGAGTCGAGCCTGCACGGTACCACTGTATCCACCAGGCCTCGAACTACCCCAGGTCACGACCGACCCATCAGCAAGAATGGCCGCGAAAGACTCAGGAGAAGATTGGACCTGTTGCACCTGTTTAAGCTTATGCTGCACAGATCGACTGTCACCACCAGTGTAGACAGCACCCCAGGTCACGACGGATCCATCACTAAGGATGGCAGCAAAAGCAGCTCTGGAGGCTTGGATCTGCTGCACATTCTTCAGCTGATCTTGCACAGCCCCACTCTCACCACCGCGGTCAGCATCACCCCAGGTAACGACAGATCCATCGCCAAGAACGGCAGCAAAAGTGCTACCTGTGGCTTGGATCCGCTGCACATTCTTCAGCTGGCCCTGCACAGCACTGCTGTCACCACCATAGTCAGCATCCCCCCACGTAACGACCGACCCATCGCCACGGATGGCAGCAAAACTGCCGCAAGAGGCTTGGATCTGCCTCACGTTCTGTAGCAGACACTGCACAAAACTACTGTCACCACCGAAGTGAGAAACACCCCAAGTCAATACGGATCCATCACCCAGAATGGCAGCAAAAGCGAAGCCAGTGGCTTGGATCTGCTGCACATCATTCATCTGATCCCGCACAGCACTATTGTCACCCCCGGCTCCAGCATCACCCCAGGTCGCGACCGAACCATCACCAAGAATGGCAGCAAAAGCATAGCGAGTGGCTTGGATCTGCTGCACATTCCTCAGCTGACCCTGCATGGCGCTGCTGTCACCACCACGGCCAGGATGACCCCAGGTTACTACGGATCCATCGGCCAGAATTGCAGCAAAAGCAGCCTCAGAGGATTGGATCTGCTGGACGTCCTTCAGCTGGGCCTGCACAGCACTGCCTTAGTTGCTGAGTTCATAAGCCCCCAAAAGTGTACACTTTTAGTTGTATAGTGGGTAATATCATCCCAAAAAGTGTAAAGTGTATCCACTCAGCTACTAGGCTACTTTCACCACCAGAGGTAGCATCACCCCAGGTCACGACGGATCCATCTCCGAGAATGGCCGCAAAAGCGGACTCGGAGGATTGGATTTGCTGCACATCCTTCAGCTGATCCTGCACTTCGGCGCTGTCACCACCACGGAATGCATCACCCCAGGTCACGACAGAGCCATCGCCTAGAATGGCAGCAAAGGCACGTTCGGTGGCACAGATTTGTATTCGGCTTATGTGCAGCGTCAGGAAATCACCATTTTGCACTTTGGAATCCTTGATCGGCACAGATGCATCCAGAACACCACCGGATGAGTCCACCAACCGCCCTCTTCCAACTCCAAACGCTGCCTGCGCCTGGGTAATCAAAGTTTCCACCTCTTCGTCCAAGCCTGCTTTCACTGTGGCTTTCTTGCCGCTCAGCAGCCCAATTTCCACGCTAATCGCCATGCTGCACACCGAGAAATGCTCTGTTGTACTTCAACCCTTGTAGTGGCATTCTACCTTTGGATGACATGGTTGACTTTTAGGTTTCAGGGTTGAGCCTTATTGCAACTGTTGTTCATGTTTGTGGGTGCTAGTGTCTTAGCAGCTTGTGTTTTTTTAGAATGTGGCTTCTCGCTGTAATTGCCAAAATCATGGATGCGCTTACTGCCGTCTTGGTGCCATGAAGATTGTTGGTACTGAACCAGTGGCTTCGTGGCTTAAACCCTAAACCCTAAACCCTTCACGGAGCCGTCCATGCACAGCAAAGAAAGCATGATCTGAGCCCTCTGCATTTGCAACTTCGAAACAATGCCAGACCTTCCAAAACGCCTCAATTCAGGTACCTTAACACATAGTAGGATCCCGAATATGTTTTTAAGGTATATTCCTTAATTAAGGAATTTTGGAGGGTCTGAGATACCGCTGGCTTTCACCTGACTGCCACGCCATTGGCTCCAGGTCCGCACCACATCGAGTTGCTTAGCAAGTGATGTGTGGAAAGATATACATAGAACCTGCCGAAGTTTAATTTTGGAAGATGGTGCACAGCCAACACCTCGAAATCCATGTCGCGTCGAGCTTTCACCGAGCTCTAAAAGCCAAGTGCCCTGAACCCTAAACTCCAAACCCGCCCTAAACCTTAAACCCGAATGAGAGCTGTGGCCTCCCGTTCTATCGCTTCAAGCTGTGAAAGATGTATCTCTTCAGGGGTTTAGGGTTTAGGGAGTTTAGGGTTTAGGGTTTATCTCTTCATCGCCCTAGGAGTTGTTTAGGGATGCATGACAATGCCCATGTCGAATGAGCAAGTGAGCCAGGTGCCTGGGACCTGTTATGCACACGTGCATGGGTTAGGACGCAACGAGGCGACAAGCAAATGAACATCGGATCCACATGCAAGTGTATTTGGGGATCCCTAAACCCACCGTTTTAAGGGTTCTACCCTCTACAAGTTACAGTAATTCAGCGGTCATAACATTCTACGTTTGTAGGGTTTAGCATCGCAGGTACCATGGAGATGAGGTGATTTTAGCAGTGCGGTTCCGGGTTTAGGGGCTACCTGAACCCAATAAAACCTTCCCTTTGAGGGTTCTATGATTTCCTGATATAGGTCCTGACCAAGGAAGGTTTTGGTTCTTCTCGGCTCCCGCATAGCAAGCCCAAGCAAGCACAGTTTGGGGTTTACGTTTAAGCTTATGGTCTTGGATAGAATTGTTGTAGGTTAGTCCTGTGCGATTTCGAGGTTTTGTAAGACTTACACCGACCGACTGGCTGCACAACAGGAGTTGCACAACGCTGGTGTTGTACCGGTTCTTAAACCTTCTACACGGAACTCTGCCGAGCCTGAACATCCAAGTGGTCTCACTGTACTGAATGCGAAAGATGACTGCGGTGGTGGCGGGCAAACCAATCGCTACAAGCAGGGCAACCCCCCTTCCCTGCTTGGACCTTTTTAATTTTAGATGCGGTGACAGTGTTAGCAAGGGTCTTGCCTTTGAGAGTTTTCTATACGGCTCAGACTGACTACGGTTGGTGGTATAAATCCTGCATTACCCATAATAAGGAAAAGACCATAATTCCCATAGTTTAGGGTCCTTAAGGTAATGCAGAATTTATAAATATCATCAACCGTAGGTCCGATAGCTTTCTTGGTTCAACATCGAGTCTGGGGCTCGGGGACTCCACGCCTTCTCGTCGCGGCCCGGCATGTAGTAAGCTGTGAGACGGGTTTGGTTTGGGGTCGGCCAAGGTTTGGGTTGCTTTACGGCTTAGGGTTCGGAATTTAGGAATTAATTAGGGTGCTTCTCCCCTTTGCAGGCTCCTTGAGAGTACTTTCGTGTCTTTGCTTGCTTGCACCCTACATTCATTCGAAATTATCCAAACCCAAACCCCCAGGCCCTACATTCTAAAGCCCTAAACCCCAAGAATGCGGAAGCTCAAACTCTTTAAAAACCTCTAAGCTACACACCTTACTTAATCTAAACTGAACTTAAACAGGCTGGTGGTCTCCTTGTCTGTTCCCAATACTGTCTAATTAATATAGCCCTTATAAGGATCCCTATATATGGCGCCTTAAAGCAGAGACCCCAAGTAAAGAGACCACCGACCTATGTAAAACTGAACCCTCAACCCTTTTTCTCAGATCCCTCAATGACAGGGAAAGATGCGCCAGCTCCTATGCTCCAGCATCACCGGGAGCGTCTTTCGGCCATCCGATCTGCAAATGCCCAGAATTACTGCCTTGTTGCATGACAGGTTTAGCCCTGGTCTCATTCTATGGACCTTGACGGCAACGGGGTCAAATGTTTTAAGGTTTGATATATATATATATATATATATATACAGAATATAGTATAGCCCGATCAAGTTTAGCATATGGTTTTATAATTTCTATATTATATTAGACTATCCTATACCATATTGTAACACAGGGTCTGGGTTCCTGAGTAGCCCCCTTACAATAAGAGTACCCTTTTTCCTACTGTTTGGTTTTACTAACAGGACCCTAAACTAAAAAGGGCAAAAGGGTACTACTCAGGAACCTAGAGGTATAGAGGTCTAGGATTGAAGGATTTGCAACCCAGTCCAGGCCCTTCAGGCGACACAAACTCCCTAATGCGAAAACTTCGTAACTCGCACCCGCCAAATGCGATTATCTGAAGGGTTTAGGTTGAGGAGGTCAGCATTTGGAAGTTTCCGAAAATTGGGGGTACCTTATTTTGGGATCCTTATAATAAGGATCTTACTATTTAGGGTACTATATTAGGGTCCCCTATTTTCGGAAACCCCCATTTGTGTAGGTTTTGCCTCCTGCATGGCTGAACGAGTCACGAAGCGGGGTTATAGGGCACACTTCAGTAAATTCCTCTTCGCTTCTACGGTTTCCGGGTAAAGCCACGAAGTGGAAAGACTGCTGGTTCAGGGTTTAGGGTTTTTGTCGAAACACTGGCACGAGCTGACAGGATGAAAATACAGGAGCAACAGCTGCTGCAGCACAAAAAGCCGTTTGAGCAACAGCACATCCGCTAGACAACGGCCAAACACAGCCAGCAAGACAAACCGCTTCATTACAAACACAAGCACAAGCCGCGCACGAACACAACACAAGAACACAAAAACAAAAAACAAGAGCTGCGCTTTCGAAAGGGTCCGCAGCCCCGACATATATTTTTTTTGTAACCGCTTCTGTTCGCATCTTGTGCTTTTGTGACGTGATGGCGAGATTTATGACGATGTTCCAAGCCTTGAGCTTCACAAGTTTAGGGTTCTGGAGGTTCGACTTTCCGATGTTGGGTTGTGCTCCCGCAATCTCTCGTCGAATCGCATCCCCGCGACCTAAACCCTAAACAGTAGAATTTGTTGATCCTGAAACTTGCCTATAGTTTCCGTTTCTCGTGCAGTTTCAGTTTACGAATTCCGTGGTTTGTAGCACTTTTACGGGTTTAAGGTTTAGGGTTTGTAGGTGAGGCGCAGAAAGTATCTAGCCATGCCGGTAGAATTGTTAACCTTTGGGCTCTAAGGACTCATATTTTCAGGCTTTTGGGCCCAGAGACCATACTATATAAGGCTTCTGGGCTATGTTGGGCCTTACTGTAGGGTTAACAAGTCTGCGGATACCTCCGTGTGGCTAGATACTTTCTGGACATCACCTATAAACCCTAAACCTGTACTCAGGGCATTGAGATGCTGATGGACGCATGTGCTACAGGGTGGCGACCTCGGGGAAGTAGCAAAAACCAAGCACCAACAATTTAGGGTTTATAGAGTTCAGGGTTTAGGGCTTGTAGGGTTTAGGGCTTAGGGGGTTTACAGGGTTTAGGGTTGTTTTAGGTTTGTAGGGTTTAAGGTTTATAGGGTTTATAGGGTTTAGGGTTTTTAGGGTTTACAGGGTTTAGGGCCTTCTTTCTTGGGCGAGGATAGGTTGCACGCTTTGGGTCCAGAGGGTCAGAGCCCTTGTGAAAACCTCATGACAACATACGGCACCCTGAACCCGAAACCGTAAACCGACAAAGCACACATATATATATATATATACATATATATATATATAGTAGAAACCTTGTAAAACCCAATAGAACTTCTAGACACTACCCAGCAAATCCTTACAGAACCATCAAAAGTTTAGCATTTAGAGTAAAACCCAAACCTGCGACTAAGGGGCCCGTCACCCAGTGCCGGCCGAAAACCGGTTAAAGACAGGACGCAAGCTCGTCTCAGCATTCGGCTTTAAGGTTTACGGTTTTCGGTTAATTTGTAAATATTGAGGCTACAAGTAAAGTACTACTATGAATTCATGCTCCTCTAACCTTTTCCTGCAGGCCACAGGACCTGCATGTTGAAGCGACGTCGGTCTCTCCGGGGATTTAGGATTTAGGGTAAAACCTGACCCCAACTCCTAGAAGCACCAAAATCCCAAATTCTTAGCCGTAGTCTCCGAAGTAAGATCCGTTGGATCTACATTCAATGAGCCTACGCCTACTCCATTTCGAGACGAGCTGGCACGAGTGAAACGTTGGTATTTTGGGTGGCATCCCTTCTTCAGGTCACTGCTCGTGGCCTTTGTGCTTTATCTAGGCTTTTACTTAAAGCTGAACACCTTAAAACCTTACAAGTTTGACCCCGAGTTTCTGGTGTCTTCGTGTATTAAAACCACTAGTGGTTTCCTTTCTTCTCTTCAGACAGCTTTTATCGTAACCACAATATGCAGGCCCCCGACTCATACATCATTATAAAGAAAAGTATGGAGTGCATATATTAACGAAGAAAAGTACAAGCAAACAACTGGGTACTCTATATATATACACATGTGTGTGTATGTATGTATATACACCTTTACATTTGCATTTGCAGTTACATGTGCATTTAGATGTATGTTTAGATTTGCATGCACAGTTGTGCTTGTATATGTAAAGCATTCAATTGTATCAGCAACATTGTGCATACTATACATACAAATCGGCTCTCCTGAGTCCTGCAACTTCCATTTGCAAATCCTTGCTGAAAGCCGGCATGAATTGCTGACGAGTCTCGGTCATAAACATTGGTACCCGGCAAACATCAATATCAGAAATAAACAGTGACGCCCAATAACGACTCCGGCCGTTGCAGTGAGCCCTGCCAGGAGTCGAATCGGCAAGACATTTCCATGGATCCTAATGTAGGGGCCTTAATAATCAGAATAGGGTTTTGGGGCCCACTTACTATAATTCTAATAAGGAGCCCCCTTAATAGTATAGGCAATTATTGAGGCCCCTATAGGAAGTGCCGAGTTAGACCAGAGCCGGGTTTCTATCTGAGGAACTACGATTACGGCATTATGATTTGTGTAAATATCATGTGAAACTCACCCTAAACCTACGAACCGTGATATGCCGTGATGTGCTGCCACCCGGCCCAAAACACCAAGCCGTTGATCATCCGAATTTCGCGGACGTGCACGTATCTGTCGCAACAGCTACTTTCCGCTGCGACAGCACGGAGATCACTCATTAATTCCCTCAGACCCCACACACTATAAGCACTTAATAACGCCAAGCCCGTCGCTCTACGAAACAACACTTTCGATGAACCCAGGCAAGGACTTTCCGGAGCGCAGTTATCGTCTCATCCTGTTTCTGTCAACCTCTCAATGACCCGCGAACCTAAACTCGGCGGGATTAGGGCCCGAGCCCTCGGATTTTGCCCCTGAACCCTTTAGGGTTCGGGGCTTGCCGCCGGAATGCGGCTGGCAGGAGAAGCAGGCGAAGTGAACGTTTTGCTTTCCGCCTCCCCTGCATGGGAGCCTTGCTAAAGTCAGAAGTCAGCTCGACTTGTTATAAATAGCTGGAAAAAATCGTACATGCATATCTGCGTGTAGATGCATGTATGTCTACAAATAGATAGATACACAGAAGAAGCAGCTGGTTAGTTGATCCGGATGACAGTGCCACCAGCCTCGCAGCTCTCACATGAGCTCTGACTGCACCGTCGAGAACTTGCGAATCGCCCGAGTCCGCCCGGTCGACAGGTTCTTCTGCTGAAAAGTCTCAGCTGCGCAGGCAGGGAAAAGACACGAGTCTCTAAGCTGCTCATACATCATGCCCTCTTCGCGTGTATCGGTTTTGCTTGGCTCGTCAGAAGCTTCAACACCACCTATAGTCACTTTCGTCTCCATGGTAGTTCCTTCTTTTGGTTTAACCATCTTTATAGCCAGGATTCTATACGGTAACCCAAATAAGGAACCACAATTGAGACTCTAGCTAGAGCCATAAGTAGTAAGTAGCCAGAGCCTCGAGGTCGGCATCCACCTAAATTCTGCTCTGAACCCCTGACCACTCCATGCTAACACACCAAAACAACCCTTAGAAAGCCAAAAAACTCTGAAATTGTAAACCCCAAGCCCTGAACACTCAAAACCAAACAGGTTTAGCTAGACCAAGCAGCTTCGAGGTTGATCTCATACCTCTGCACATTCGAGACGTGGGCTTTCAGAGGTTGTGCCCATATGTTTATACAATATCCATACATACGTACATACATACAAGCGTGCGCACTTGTGCAAATGTATGTGTATGTATATATATATGTCTCTGTGTGTGTGTCTGCATATATACATATACATATACACACACACATATATATATATATATATTTATAGGTATATACACAGCATACATGAAAACATGAACTGCGTAAGTATGTGTGTATATATGTATATGAGTATAGGATTGCCACCAGGATTGATGAATAGCAACCGACATGTCTGAGCTTTTGAAGAACCGCGAAACATGAAAAGAGCCAAGGTGAGCTCGACGCCAGTAGCTGCGACCGAGATTCCTGTTACCTCGAATGTTGAGCTCAATAAGCGTCTCACCTGGAGGAATTGCGGCGAAGCAGCCGCAACAAATGATGATTGTTAGGTATTGTTGCCGAGGCTTCAAACCATCAACTTCAAGTTTTAAAACCAATCCCTAGACCCCAAAGTCTACATTCTAGACTCTACACCTTGCACCTCGAATCTTTTGCGGTGAGCTTGCCTGCTTGGAGGCTCACGGGACTTAGTAACAGAACCTATTCTGGTGATTACTTCCTTAATTATAACCCCAGTTAAGCTACCTATACCCTTAGGCTCTAAGGACTCATATCTTAAGGCTGCTGGGCCCAAAGACCATACTTTACAAGGAGTTGGGGCTATTTTGAGCCTCAAGGTAACTCCCTAAAACCTTGAACCCAGGTAACCCCCTATAGTGACCCCTATAGAAACCCTGAGAGGAGCCCGAGAACCTCCTTCAGAATGGATTTTTGTCCTGCCCAAACTGAGACCTAATGTGGGGACCATAGTGAGTTGGACGGGTTGTCTTTTGTTACGAGGCTTCTAAGGGTTTCACAAGGCTTCATAG
Source organism: Symbiodinium sp. clade A Y106 (assembly GCA_003297005.1). Lineage (NCBI taxonomy): Eukaryota > Dinophyceae > Suessiales > Symbiodiniaceae > Symbiodinium > Symbiodinium sp. clade A. The sequence goes on from BGNK01000897.1 coordinate 152,855, forward strand.
GGTGGGTATAGGGCTTCGAGGCGGAATGACAAAAGCCTAGTATAGCGGCCTTCTGATATAGGTTGAATGCGGCTCTTGGGGTTTAGGGTTTAGGGTCTAGAGTTTAGGGGACATAATTAAAACAGTGCGAACCGGGGTATCATATCTCTAATCAAATCCTGAACCCCGAAACCCCTGCACCCCTACTCCCCTCAAACCCCGAATGCCTAAACCCCTACTTCCGTAAACCCCTAAAGCCCCGAAGCCTACTCACCTAAACCCTACTCATCCAAAACCCTAAAGCCCTCTCAAAGGTCTGAGGGTCTTTGAAAAGGCCTTTGCGGCTCCTAAGTCTTACGGCTTTGAGGGTTTCGGACTGTAAAGTTTGGGGGTGTCGGCGCTCACACTCAGGCGAGGCATATGGTTTTTGGGTTTAGGGTTCACGAGGGTTTAGGGCTTGGGGCTTCGGGCTTTAGAGCTTACTTAGGCTTAAGTGCTTACCCAGAGACTCCAATATCCCTTAATTAAGGAATATACCTTAAACCATATTAGGGATCCTACTATAACTTAAGATCAATTCCTTAATTACGGGATATAGGAGTCTCTGGGTACTTAGGCTTCCGTGCTTATAGGGGATCTTAAGGTTTGGATGGTAAGGACGGTGGGTCTGAGGGTAGGCTTGGCGTATCAGGGGTTCAGGGTTGGGCACGCGTGAGAAGCCAGAGACTCCAATGTTCCTTAAGGGTTCCTTAAAGGGATCTATAGGGTTTAGGGGCTAGGGGACTCCAATATCCCTTAATTAAGGAATATACCACAAATTATTGTAGGATGCCTAATATGATTTAAGTAACATTCCTTGATTTTGGAACATTGGAGTCTCTGGGAACTTGGGCTCAGGCTTTGTTTCGGTCTACATATATACTATAGAAGTACATGGGGCTATAGGGCAACCTGACAAAGCGCCGATCCAAAACTAAGCCAAGAGCCGAAAGACCGCTTGAACAAGCATTACATACACGTATAAAGGCCGGTTTAGGGTTTGGGGTTTAGGGTTTAGGGTTAGACCACTACAAACCCGTTGTCAAAGCGCCACTACAAAGCCTCTTTACAAATCATGCATCAACCCTACTCTAGCTATGACACTTATCCTAATAGTCCCTACATGCATCACAATGTCCATTCTGTTTCTTAAGGTACCCTTTTCCTAAACCCTAAACTCTAAAACCCTAAACCCAAAACCCTAAACCTTTTCAGCGCCCTCCCCTAGGCGCGTGCGCCTCGGCTTTGTGCCTCTGAGAGCTCCATGGCGACGTCGGCGGTGAAGTCGCGCCATGGCATTCCTCGGCTGTTGTAGGGTTCCTTGAAAGGGGTCTATATAAGGGTTACTATAAGGGATCTATAAGGGTACTATACTATAGCGGCCTAAATAATTACCAATACTATTTTATTCCTCGGCTCTTCAAAGAATGCGTTCATGGATTTAACAAGGGAGGGGTCCAGGGTAGGGTTTACAGTAGTTTTTTTCATAGTGTAGGGTTTAGGGTTTAGGGAGCGGGGTAGTCTTCGGCTCTTAAGGGATGTTTGAAGTGGCTTTTAAAACCTTCCTCCGCTCCTGTTTAGAAAGGGTTCCTGGCTCACCTCAGGGGTTTTCTTCGATGTCGTTAATAAGGGTTTGACAAGGGTTCCTTGGCTCTTGGGGCTTTTGTTTAGCATCGGTTTAGGGTTTACCAGGACCCTAAAGAACCCACCTGTTTAGGGTTCCTTCACATGATTTCCCTGTATAAATCCTTAAAAAGTAGCCTACTCGGGGTTAAGGTAAGGCCTAGGCTAGGGCACACGGATCCCATTCCTCGGCTCTTTCGGCGGTTTCCACGGGCGTACAAGGAAGTCCGAGGGTTCCGGGGCTCAAACATCAAGATCCTATTCCTCGGCTCGTCCGAAATCTTGTATACGGACTCTACAAGGGCATTTATGAGGTCTTACACGGGTTCCTTCTGAGGTTTAGGATCCTAAGGTTCGACGGTTTATATATGATCCCATTCCTCGGATTCTTCCGCAGGGATCTACGACGTGTTTGTAGTGAACCCTAAGTTGCTTAAACCTCACAAACAAAACCCAAAACCCTGAAATCCGTTAAATCCCAAACACTCCACAAAGCCCAAGCCTAAACTCTCAACCGTAAAACAGCCCCAGACCCCAAATCCTGGTAGAAACCTCTCAGAATGTACCGCGAAAAAATCATCACAACAAAAACTAAACCCTTGAATATTTTTCTGAGAGTTTCACACGAAACAGAACTCTCTCTCTCTCTCTCACAGGTGCTCGAAACGTCAGAGCTACACGAAACAGAACCAAACCTTCAATCCTAAATTCGTTAAGCCCTAAACCCCAAACCCTTGTAGAAACATCTGAGGGTTCCCTACGTTTATGGTTCAGGATCCCTAAACCCCCGTAAAAACCTCTCCGAGGTCAGCCCCGGGGCCATATCTTTCATTCCACTGCCAGCGCTCCTTTGTCAGAAGGCCGTTGAGGGTTTAGGGCATCGTTGCATTCTAAATGTTCCAGAAAGGCTTTTCTATAAGGGCATCACAAGGGTTCTATAAGGCTTGGATAAGGCTTCTTTTAGGGTTTCCTAGGGGGCTCCAGGTTCTATGCAGGATTAAAGGCCTTGGGTTTTCGGATTTGGGGGGTGAGAGCTCTTTTCTGTCGCATGAAAGCTTGGGGTTTAGGGTTTAGGGTTTGGAATTTAAAAACTTGACAGAGCCTCGATGCGCTGAGCCCTACAACTCTTCTGCAGGCTTTCGTGAAATGTCTTCACGCTGTTCGTGTAGACCCCTGGTTGCTAATTAAGGATGTTTATTATGGGAGCCTTGGTAATTAGAGTAATTGGGGTTTTGGGGCCCATTATACTGCAATTATAATGAGGGATCGCCAAAATACTATAGGTAATTATTAAGGCCCCTATATTACCTCAAGATCCTTGTTACACTTGATGCTGAATTTCGACCTTTGGGTGCGACTCGTTTGAGAGCTGAGGAGTTATGCACTTTCCGGTGCCTGTGTTTCAGGCTCCTGCTTCTTGCTGTTTGCGTTCCTAAACCCTGGCTTAGGTTTTATAAGGTTTAGGGTTTAGGATTTTGATTTAGGTTTTATGGCTTGAAGTAGGTTCTATGGCTTTGGTTGTTTTTAAGTTTTTAGGGACCTAAAGATAAACCCTAAACCCAAAAGACCTTAAACTGTTTGAAGACTTCATTGCGGAGCCCTCATGGCAAGTGTAGGGCTCCAGCTACCTGAAGCGGAGCCCCGTACTTGGAGGATCATGGGACTTAGTAAGTAAGGTTCTAGCTACTTTCATCGGGAGTATGTATACGCTATATGTCAGGAATCGTATAAGTTTGTTTCCCTTCCTCACATCCCATGAACTACGTCCCATGAACCTTTAAGTAGGGCATCAGTGAGGTTTTGTTGCCTGCCCAGTTCTGGGATGGAGGGTGTGGGCCTCCAAATATTCCCAGAGACTCCAATATCCCTAAATTAAGGAATAGACCTTAAAATCATATTAGGGATCCTACTATAATTCAAGGTATATTCCTTAAACAAGGGATATTGGAGTCTCTGGGTTCTTGTCTTGGGGTTGCAGCGCAGGTTGTCTCTCGAAAGGGCTAACACACTACATCTTGTTGCTGCTTCAGCTGAAGATCGGATTCATCCAAGATGATCGCTGCTGCGGGCGGTAATGTTTAGGCAGGGCTTATAGGTAATCAAATTTCACGTAATAGTGTTTTAAATATGCCCTGTTCAGAATGTACAGGCAATAAAGTATGAACACTATGCTCGCGTCAAGGGTCTGTATTCGGCCTGACGCCCTAAACAAGCTAAGCTCGCAAGTGCAATAAATCCTCAATACTGAAAGTCCTGAACCCTAAACCCGAAAAGGCCGCATAACCCCTGCCTGTAAGTACTATGACCTCTTTTATTGTGGTTCTATGAGACACGTGAACCTGTAGTTTGTACTCGGCACCCTACGAAAAGCAGGTAGGTTTTGGTAATTTAGGGTTAGCCCGCCGCATCAAACATCCTTTGAGGCATCGGCCACGCCAATGCTGGCTGCTGCTGTGCCTGTGTTAGCCGCGACTTCCTGCACTGTGGCATTTTCGAGTTCGGAGTCTAAGGATTAGGGCTTATGGGGTTTAGAGGTTTAGGATTTATAGGGTTTTAGATTTGGGGTTTAAGGATTTCTAACGGTATTGACTACTTTTGCAAGTGACAGGGACGCAACTGCACTAGCAAACACAAGCCACTGGGGTCTAGCTATTCTCGAGAAGTTGATATGGATAATAGCTATAGAGCACTATAGTGTCTACCGGTGTGTCTTTTGCAGCAGCGATGAATGCGGGGTTGCAACCTAAGAAGTCGAAGCCGCAATCGCGATGCTCAGTTTCAGATCGTTGGTAGCTTTTCTGAAATAAGCAGAAACAAGCGCTTCGGGTTCGGCACGTGGGGTAGCAGAGGGCCTTGGTTGTTTCAAGCATGCGGAAGCTCCGAAACCAGTTTCAAATCGAAAGCAAAACACTTTATGTAAGCCGTGCAATCCAGAGCTTGGACTTGAAGGTTCAGGCTCACATCATCTACGAACTGCAGCACGCGATGGTGAAGCATGTTGACTATGCAAGCTGAATCGGCTTGTCTCCGTATCTTGTTTGTCCACCTCTGCCTGCCTGCTTCTGTTCACATCTATCTCGGCATCACTATCTGCTTGGCTATTTGCAATGTGAGTGTGAGTGCGTGTGTGTGTGTGTGTCAATGTATGTGTGTGAGCGTGCGCGAGTGCGTGTGTGTTTGTGTGTGTGTGTGTGCTTGATTGTGTTGATTGTGTGTGTGTGTGTGCGTGTGTGTGTGTGTGTGTATGTCTGTGTCTGTGGGGGGGCGGTGAGGGTTTAAGGGTTTCGGGTTGTAGGGCTTCGGGGTCTGAACAGGGTTTCANGTGGGCGTGGGCGTGGGTGGGCGTGGGCGTGGGCGTGGGTGTGGGTGTGGGTGTGGGTGTGTGTGTGTGTGTGTGCTAACCCTACAACCGTGACAAGAACGCGCGCCACCTAACCAACGCAACTCACAAACCTGGAATACCTTCCAACTCACAAAACTCCGTAGACAACAAACGCCAGCAAACCTCATGACGCTGTCACAGAGCCCTTGTAAAGAAATGCTTACTTGGAGGTTGAGGGGACTTAGTATGTACAGTTATGTTGCTATAACTAACTATAAGTATAGTTCCCTTGTTTATAACCCTAGCTACGAAGTCCCATGAAACTTATACTTTAGGTACTCAGGATGCATGAACCCAAACGATGCCTCTGCGCCGTAAGACTGGGGCTGCATTTGCTCGTCGGCCGGGGATCGCATGGGACTGCGGCAGGTTGGGTTTAGGCGTTTGGGTTTAAGGTTTGGGGTTTAAGGTTTAGGACTTAGGGTTTAGGGTTGAAGGTTTAGGGCTTAGGGTTTAGAGTTTTGGGTTTAGGGTAGGGCTTTGGGTTAAGGGTTTAGGGTTGTGGCTTGGAGAAGCTTCTACAAGGGACCACAAGGGTGTTCGGGCCTGGAGTTCTACGGGGAGTTTAGGATTACCATGTGGGGTTCTTAGTTTTCGGGCAACGGGTTCTTCATGCTGTCGGATCTAGGGTTCATGCTAATGTAGCAGCCTGATTAAGAAACCCTGATAATCAAGGCCCAAGGTTTCTTAATCAGGTTCCTACATTATCGGGTCAAGGGCTGGGGGGTCTGGATTCTCTAGCCCTAAGGGTCCATGTACTCAAACAGTATACACATTGGCCCCAAAGTACCTAAATAGGGACTACTTTAAGGCCAATGCATATACTAGTTGGGTACATGGACCCTCAGATTAAGGGTTCTATGAGGTTTTACTTGCTCAATGGGTTTAGGGTCTGGGGCTCAGGGTATAGGATTCCAAAAGGTCGTAGGGGGTGGGGGTTGGTTTGTGTTAGAACCCCAAACCCTAAACGGTATAAGCTATAGAGGGCTCAGGAGTGGAAGGCTCCAGGTGGACGGTGGCTTAGGACTTTGGGGGTGTGTGGGTCTACAGGCTCAATGCAGCCGTGAAGAGTTCACTTACTTGTAAGCACAGTGACCCTATTCCTAACCCTAGTTATTGAGTCCCATGACCATCCAAGTATTTTTTTGGCGAAGGGTGGGGTCAGACCACCGCTGCAACATGATGACACACCTCGGGCTGACACACTTGTTCGTTCGCACCGACTGAATAGCTGTGGCCCCAAACCTACCAGATCGCAGGGTATGATCCCTTAACCTTGGGTTATACTGCGCCACCCCTGAAATAGTGGTTAGTAGTCAAGCGGGTGCCATATGGGTAGTTGTCAAAGTTATGGCCCATTTTTGGGTACCCTAAAAATTAAGTGCCTTAGTATAATAAGGACTCAAAAAGGGACCATAATTTTGACAACCACCCCATATGTCCTCATCATGACTTCCTGTGGCCCCAAGCCCTACAAAATAGCGGGTTATTACCCCTAAATTAGAGGGTAGAACCCTTAAAACGGTGGGTTTTTGGCTCCCCAGGTTGATCCTACAGATTTTCATTGCCAGGCGCACCAGCTCGAGCCGCTGTCGAGCAAAATTTGGAGGAAGACAAACCAAGAACCCTTAAAGGGAACCCTGAAGTAGGACCTCAGAGTACTCTTAACTGTCTGGTTCTGAGTAGGGAATGGGGGAATGGGTTATGGGGACTAATATTGGGGATTATATGGGGACTACTATAGGGATCCATTCCCCCATTCCCTACGAAGCACCAGGGAGCAAAGGTCCGGGAGTTGGGGGCCGTGTGCAGAGAATCAGAGGTAATGGTGGAACCTGATTAAGAAACATTGGGGCTTTATTAGAGCTCCTTTTAATAATCCTACTGTTTTTTTGCGGCTATAGGCCCAGGGTTTCTTAATCAGGTTCCTACATTAGCAGAGAGGGTGTGAGACAAGAGAGATGCATGCTCCCATGCATTTGACTTCAAAACCTGTAGGAAGGAGGAAGTCTGCGAAAACAGGCAAGTAAATAGACAAATAAAACTGCGAGTGCGCAGGAACGGGCTCAGGCACAAACTAAACGGCTCAGGACACTGGATCCTAAATGCAAGGACCCTTGACCCCAACAACAAGAACCTCCTTTTTGGACCACAAGGGATACTTTTGTGGACGATTCAGGCCCCGATACCCAAAACACCCCAAACCCCGCAAACTCCAAACCCCTAAAGCCTAAACCCCAAAAAGCCCTCAACCCTAAGCCATAACCCCCCCCCAAACAAAAACAAAAACTAAACTTTCAACCCAGAGACCCTACCATCTATTCTACCGCAAATACCCACTATTACGGATCATAAGGGTTCTATTAAGGGCACTTGGAGGGCTCCTGGTGAACCCCTGGTGCATACAAGGATCATGGGACTTAAACTTACTAAGTACAAGCATAAATTAATTTGGGGTTATAAGTAGTTGGTTATAAGTATGGTTGCCTTATTTATAACCCTACCTGTATCCCTGAAGCCTGCAGAATAGTAGGTTATGACCCCTGAATTGGAGGGCCTAACCCCTAAAACAATAGGTTTTCGGATCCCCAGCTAGTTACTCAGTCCCATGATGGACCCGTAAGCAGACCCTGAACCCTTAAAGGGAGCCCTATGATAGAACTAAACCCCAAACCCTGAAACCCTAAACCCTAAAACTCTAAACTCCTGAACCCTAAACCTCTAAACCCCAAACCCCTAAAACCCCTAAACCCCTAAAACCCCTAAAACCCCAAACCCCTAAACCCCTAAACCCTAGTTACTAAGTGGGAGTTTCGAAAATAGGGGACCCTAATACAGTAGCCCTAGATATGAGCCCCAAAATAGGTACCCCTAATTTTCGGAACCTCTAAACGGTTATAGAGGCCTTTACAGGAACCCTTATAGTAACCCTTAAAGGAACCCTAAGGTACCCGTAATTTTCGGAAACTCCCATGTAAATCCGGGCCTTCGCCTTGCGGTTTCGGCATCCTGGGCCAGCACGTAGCGGGACATCATTAAGGGGGTCTAGGGGTTTGAGGATGTTTTAGGGGTTTAGGGCATTAGGGTTTAAGGTTTTAGGATGTTTTAAGGGTTTAGGGCTTTATGGTTTGAGGGTTTAGGGGTTTTAGGGTTCAGGGGCTTATGGTTTAAAGGTCATAGGGTCTGGGGTGTTTGACCTGTGAGTTCGCAAGGACGAACCCACATTGCTTAGGGTTTGCCTGAACCCCAAATCACCTACGTTTTGAAGGACTTATGTGGGAGTTTCCGAAAATAGGGGACCCTAATGTACTCCTACGCGCTTTAGTCGTTGCATTTCGCGTTTTTGATGCTTCCCCCATCTGCACACACGCAACGACTGGGGTCGCTGCAAAGTCCTTGCATTTGCCGTTCCCGCAAGGGCACA
>BGNK01000897.1:161654-186656 GCA_003297005.1 Symbiodinium sp. clade A Y106
TCTTGGAAGCCTTTTCCCCCATGTGCACACCGAAACGCAACGACCCCACAACAAAGCTTCCCCCGAAGGTCTGGCGCTGCCACGAACAAAACGCAACGACTTAAGCAACTGGGAGTAGTGCCCTAAATAGTCGGATCCTTATTATAAGGACCCCAAAATAAGGTACCCCTAATTTTCGAAAACTCCCATGTAAGGAAACCAGACAAACCGGTCCTTGGGGTCCAGAGACGCCAATATCCCTTAATCCAGGAATATACCTTAAATCATAGTACCCTAGGGATCTAAGGACTCATGTAGTCAGGCTTTTGGGCCCACAGGCCATACTATATAAAGCTTTTGGGCTATTTTTGATCCCTAGGGTTAAGGATGCTACGATGAATTAGGGCATCTTCCTTAAGTAAGGGATATTGGAGTCTCTGGGTTGAGGGCCTTCGGCTCCCCCAACTTGGACTCTGCAGGTGAAGCGGTTCGGTTCGAAGCCGAGGGTCTTACTTGGAGGCTCATGGGACTTAGCATGTACCGTGACAAGTACCTAGAACCCTAAACCCTAAATTCTAAATTACACAACACTAGTTACTAAGTCCCATGATCCTGTTTCAGGGCTGAAACCTCAGTCAAGATTCCTACCGTAACCTACCAAAACCGAGTTTTGTTGGTAGGGTTCCTATAAACTTCATAGTACCTTTAGTCTCCATTGTAGTTCCTTTTTTGGTTAACCAATATTATGTTTAGGATCCTATGATATAGCTTTTGGTTATCCAAACAGCAACTACAATGCAGACTATAGGTAGGGTGTATAAATAATAAGCACCTACAAAAGGGATGTTCTGGCAGTTTAAGGCAATACTGTCTTGACTATGGTAATGTTTTGGTTGTTCTAGCAGGGATCCATACACCAGGAGACAGCTATACTGCCCACCCGAAACGAATTTTGTCCGGAATAACCCTCCGTGTAGTAGGCGTCGCACGACAACGGTAAAACACGAACGGATCCCAAGAACCTGTGGTTTTAGCACTGATACCATGGAATAACGGGATCATAACCTCGTGGTAGTTTGTAGGTTTTGGGGAGCCGGAAGATCCTCGAAACAGCAAGAGTGGAAAAAAATAGCAGAATCCCACATTACCCGTGTCACATGAGCCCCTACGGCCTGCACCTCTAAACTCTGAACCCGAAACACCTTCCATGCCCGAAACTAACATCGAATCCGTAAAGAGGCCCGGTGCATGCTACGGCCCATCTCACACGGGGGATCTAGCTGAGTTGCTATAGCAGTCTAGCGGAAAGCTGTACGAACTCCCTAAATCATACATCGCAACCCAGCCCTCCTGAATCCAGGAACCCTCCCAGCCCTGACCTCTTCATCGCGGTCCGAGCTTTTGCCCCTGGCACATCTTTGGGGGCACTCAGGGGTAGCGCTTCCTACAGTGTTTAAAGGGCTTCACGCTTTTGTGCCCAGGATTTCGATTGCGGCGCGCCTCAGGCTCGCAGTCCTAAGCCCCAGCCCGTTGAGCCTCATCGGTTGTGGTTTCGTCGTGGTGGGGAAGACTGGGGAATGGATCCCTATGATAGTCCCTTAAGGGTCCCTTATAGTAGTCCATAGTAGTCCCTATAACCCATTCCCCCATTCCCTACTAAGCACCAGACAGAAGATGTCGTTCCAAGCCTTCGCCGTGCTCACCAGTGACAGTGCTGCCGCCAAGCTAGGGGAGGTCCATGTTCTGTCTGGTTCTTAGTGGGGAATGGGTTGTTGCGACTATTATTGGGGATTATAGATAGGGACTACTATAGGGATCCATTACCCCATTCCCTACTAAGAACCAGACAGTCATCTCCGGAATGCTGGCCAAATGCTTGATTAGCAAAACTTTGTGCAAGTGAACAGCAACCAGCCGGCCCCGTTCCTAGTGGTATCCAATGTCTCGATCTTGAAGAAGCCTGGGGAAGCAGCCGCCGCGCTTCAAAGATGTGTGGTCAAACTGCGGCTTCGGAGCTCTAACCCTAAACCCTTTTCCCTGAACTCCGCCCAAATCCTTCAAACACTGCTTGACTTTCAACCTACACCCTTTTTTGCAGCTGGGCTCTCAACCCTTAATGCTAAACTGCTGCAGACGCTGGAGGTAAGGGTAGAGGACTCAGCACTTCTGGGGTTTCACATAAACCCACGGACCTACTCTTTTCGGGGATATATACCGTTAGGTTTCAGGGTTTAGGGTGTACTGGCTAATGAAGGGGTCGTGGCCTAGTCTTTTAAGGGGTTTGAGGTTACAGCTCAGTCTGAGGGCGTTAACTGCTTGGCATGTCAAGGCTTCTGGGGATTTCTGGTGCAAGTTTGGGCTTGAGAGAATGTCCTGAGGTTGAGTGTTTACCTAAACCGTAAAACCCTAAAACCCTAAACCCTAAACCGTTAAACCCAAAGCCCTAACCTCCAAACCCCAAACCCAGTTTTACCTGGACCCTAGAGCGCCGACGTTTTACCGGACGTATATCAGGAAATCATAAACCCTAGGTCTCTTTGTTTAGTAGGTGGGGTTGAGCATGAATGCGCGAGCCTCAGAACAGCGCAGACCAGGAATCCTGCGGCAGCATTTTGCTGTGAGATGGACAGGCTCCATGCGCCTATAAGGTATACACGCAGGCCCCAACAAGGGCCCGGGGGGTCCTACACAGGAACTTTAAGGCCTAAGTCTATACATGTCCTTGCTATGTATATACATATATATATATATATATACATGTATATATGCATATTATATATATATAAATATTATGAGTATTATATATATATATACATACATACAGGTACAAGGAGCCTTATAAGGTTTTGAGACCTGTAAAAGCCCAGCCCGAGCTGCTAAACCAGGCTCCAAGTGCGCGCCGAGGCCACGCTCGACCACGTGACCCATCAGAGTGGGACTTTAGGGCCCAAGAACTACTTAAAGGATCATGCGACTTAGTAACCATACGAATAATAAGGTAGCGACATATGTCTTATAACCTTACTTACTAAGTACGTAAAGGATTACGGGACTTAGTAGTAATCACACTTATAATTACTTATAGCTCCAGGTAAGGCTCGCAGAGGGGTCTGAAAGAACTAGGGTGTGGGATGGAGGCCCCACACTCTTCGAGCGTACGCAGATGTTCAGGTTAAACACAGACATCCTACAATGCAAAAGCTCCAAGTGCCTACATAGTATATACACAGGTCTTACCCTATAAACCCTAAGCACTAAACCCTTAAACTGCCTATGTCGGAACCTTTATAAGTAGAATAGGGTTTTGAGGCCCATTATACTGTTATTTTCATTCGGCGGAACCTCCCCCCCCCCAAAAAAAAAATTAGTATAGGTAGTTATTTCGGCCCTTACAGTATGTAGGAACCCCTTTGAGGCCTCAGAGTTGTCTTTCTACCCCCTGCTTGCGCAAAGACCGGCAAGTTTGAGCGTGAAGTTCTGGGCCTTACCCATACGGTTACGGGTTTAGACTAGGATCCCATGTATCACAGGAATAACAAGTTCAAGGGCTCCCGTTTTTGATCTTATAAAGAACTTCAGACGAGAATAAGGGAACAAGTGCACCCTGGGAGACCTAGTAGAAGCTTCGACTCGCACAGGGAGGTAGTGATTCAGGCAACAAGGCCAGGCTCTTAGGGTTTAGGATACACGGTTTAGGGTTTAGGGCTTTTGCAGGTCTCAACTTTTCGGTATTTAAACGTTCAGGATAGCACTCAGGAGTATCTGATCATTAGGTACTTGGACGCTTAGCCTTCGAGCTGCAGAGAGCAACCGACACCTTTGTCGCAGCAACACAGATAACACGCAAACGATAATAGGGCTTGGGGGTTTAGGGTTTAGGGTTTAGGACCTGATAACCCCAAACCCCTAAAGCTCTAAACCCTGGTGTTGTCCTTGCAGCTTCGACTCTTGCGCATATCGGCTGACACTTAAACAATCCTTTAGGCCGTACACAAGGCCGATACCATGCTAACGTCACTGGTAGCGTTAGACCCATCATGAAATATTGCTTGATAACAATATCGGAAGGGTGGTTAAGGATTCACCTCTTAACTCGTGCTTCAGGTTTGCCGAGGGTAAAGGTGTCTGCACATTCTCCAGCTGATGCTGCGCAGCACTACTGTCACCACCATAGTCAGGATGGCCCCAAGTCATGACCGATCCACCGCTAAGAATAGCAGCAAAAGCGTACTCACTGGATTGGATCTGCTGCACATTGTTCAGCTCATCTGGAACAGCACTACTATCACCACCAGCACGAGCAGAACCCCAGGTCACATCGTCTACAATGGCAGCAAAAGCCTCGACATTGGCTTGGACCTGCTGCACATTTTGTAGCTGGGCCTGTACAGCAGTACTGTCACCACCATGTTGAGCAAGACCCCAGGTCACGACCGATCCGTCGCCAAGAACGGCAGCGAAACTCGTGGTAGTACTCTGCACCTGCTGCACATTGTTTAGCTGCGCCTGCACAGCAGCGCTGTCCCCACCATCAACAACATCACCCCAAGTCACGACAGATCCATCGCCAGTGATGGCGGCAAAAGCGTCTCCGCTGGCCTGGATCTGTTGCACATTCTTGCGCCGATCCTGCAAAGCCCGACTGTCACCGCCAGCGCAAGCCATACCCCAAGTCACGACGGATCGGTCGCTCAGAATGGCAGCAAAAGCATGCTCAGAGGCTCGTATCTGCTGCACATTCTGCAGCTGGGCCTGCACAGCTGTGCTGTCACCACCAGACCGAGCATTACCCCAGGTCACGACCGAACCATCGTCAAGAATGGCAGCAAAAGCGCTGCGAGTGGCTTGGATCTCCTGCGCATTCGTCAGCTGATCTTGCACAGCGCTACTGTAACCACCGTACTCAGCACGAAGAATGGCAGCAAAAGCGTACCATCCGGCTTGGATCTGCTGCACGTTTTTCAGCTGATCCCGCACAGAACTGTTGTCACCACCAAAATCAATATCACCCCAGGTCACGACGGATCCGTCACCCAGAATGGCCGCGAAACTGCTACCGTTAGATTGGACCTGGTGCACATTCTGCAGCTGATCCTGCACAGAACTGCTTTTGCCACCATGGTCCGCATCACCCCACGTCACGACGGATCCATCGCCAAGAATGGCGGGTCAGTGCATCGCCATTCTTCAGCCCGGCATCCTTGATAAGTACATGTGCATCTAGGAAGCTGCCACATGAGTCAACCAGCCGCCCTTTTCCGACGTAAAGTGCCACTTGTGCTCGAGTTTTTATTACATCCAACTCTTCATCCAGCCCTGCTTTCACAGTAGCTCTCTTGCCGCTCAAGAGTCCCACTTCCACTGTGATCTCCATGATGCGTGTAGCAAGTGTTCTAAACAGTGACTTCGCGTCGTCGGACAAAGGCTCCGGATTTAGTAAGGGTTTCGGGAAGGTGGCTAGATTAATGCCCTCAGATTCTGTGAGAAAGTTGTAAGATTTTGCAAGAAATGGCCTAGCTCGTCATGCACGCCCCACCAAGCTGAGTCGTGGAAACAACTTCTTAGCAGTGACCTTGAGTAAAGTGGCTTCGGACCAGCTGAGGGTTTAACAGGGCACTTTAGGAGTCCTCGCTGACATTATATACGAACTTTCTTGGGAGACTCTTCTCCGAGAGGAGTCGAGCGGCAGGGATTAGCATGGATGACCCGGAATTTCAAGGTCTAATTGCCATGACCCTTTCAGTTGGCCCAACCAAGCTCGAGCCCTCACAGAACTTCGCGTTCGACTCCTTGGCAAAGAATGTTATACTCGCAGGATTCTTCCCCTGAGGCTCCATGTACCTAACAATGTATACGTAAGTGTCAAACCTAAAGTCTAGGTATGTCTAGGTCCTAAACCTTGCTCTTTTGGGTGAGAGAACATAGCTTAGTTTGTGGCTTTCAATCGAGGCCTCAAGCGAACTTTAAGCTCAAGGGGCCCTGAAACCCGGAACCCTCCAACCCCCAAGCCCAACACCCTAAACCCGAAATCCCTGAACCCATAAGATTGGTTCGGGGATGCCATGCCATACACCGCCGAGGCCTTGCAGGTGTTCTTGGGATTTCCGGAGTTTGGATTTGGGGAGCTCGCTTTCGGCTTGAGTATAGCCCCCTAAAGGGCTTGCCGAAATCCGAGATGCTAGGCTCTCTAGGGTTTAGGGTTTACCGGACCAGCCCTAGCCCCCAAACCCAAAACCCTAAACTCACTGTAGATCCATTTTGCATCCATGCTTCGGTGGCTGCTGCGGGAATAACACTTGCAACTCTTTACCCTCAAATCCTAATCCTGAACTCATGCTTTATAAGGTTTCGGGTTATGTCACCCCGCTAGAAAGCCGATTCAGTTCCACAATTCCACTGAAAATACATATCTGCGTGCATGCGGCGTTAGATCGTTGATCGATGCGCGCAAAGGATTCGTGGGCAGGTTAGCAGGTAGCTACTAGGTAGGAACAAGGTAATTAGCCGGGGAAGTAGCTAGGCAGCTAGGCAAGTACTGGCCAAGCTGATCGGCTAGTGCGAATGCGTGGATGCATGTCCACACGTCCGTTCACGGGCCCGCCGTGCACCCATACGTACGACCGCATTGCTTAAGATAAAAACATGCGCAAACAGACCAGAAGCAACGGCCGCGGTCCATTGACAACCTTATGAGTCAATGTCGTAATCACATCCCTAAAACACCATGTGGCCCAAAGTAGCCGCTTCTTAGTCTAGGATTCAAACACCAAAGCCGATGCCAATTGTAGTCTTAGCGGAAAGATCGGATGCTACACCTTCAACCCGCTTGTGAGCCTCCGGACATCAGTGCACAAACTGCAGGGATGGCGAGCCCGGCAGCCTTGGCTTTGTTTCCAAGTTTCCAGGCTCCAACATCTCTCAAACAAGGAGTTATTGGGGAAACACTGTAAAGGTTTCGACTCACACACTCGCTCAAGAGCTGGCATGGCTTCAGGCAATAGGTCGGCTGAGATTGTTACTTGGACACCAGAGGAGGAAAGCCGATACTTCAACAGACAAACACCATAGGTAAATAAGCCAACCAAGTACGTAGGGTTTAGGATGCCTGAGCCCTAAACCTTTGCATTGCAGGTTCCGGGGATATCACCCCATTCCGGTCAGGTATACTGGAAAACCTAGGGATGTTGGCCAGTTTGTGATCACCTTCTGAAGGCTTAACATGTTGCGGCCGTCTGCACTTGCATTCGATTCTTGTCAGCAGTGCTGCTTGTTGTGGTGGTACTAGTTGGATGCTTGGGCCACGCCGTCGTCGTCGGGGCTACTAGTGGTGTCATCTTTCATGTTTTGGGGGTACTTGGTATATCTACCGCGCGCGATTTTGTCATCAGCGAGTAGACCCTGCATACGCAACACCGAAACGCTGGGCATGTTGGCAGCTGCCTCTCCTCAAACTGCTGCTACAACGAACACGACCCCGAACCCTCTCTCTCTCTCGCTCGCTCTCTCCCTCCCAGGCACTCGAAACGTCAAGCCTGACTGAAGGGCTGCACTTGCGGCCCCAACGTGAAACAAACGACGAGCTGTGACGACAATGTGCTGCTTTCCCTCGACCCTAAACCCTTAAAACCACCTGGCTATTCCCTGATCCCTAAACCGTTCTGACCCAACAGCGATGCCCCCTGAAACGACGCCCCTCAGTCTTATTCAGTCGGAAGGCACATGGATGCGGAGGATCGGTGAGTTGTTGGAAGCACTGCTTTGGGGCTCTAAGGGTAAGGAGAGTGTGTGCTGGGCATGGTCACAAAGCCTGTGTGCGACTGGGTTGAGAGTCTCCATGCCAACTATGACATCATGAGAAGAACATAGCTCGGCACAGCAGCAACAACACTGACACCACTACAACTCTGATTGCTGTAATTATAAACGCGAATCCTACATGTAAAAGTCCTTTACAAAAGCAGCGGCAGCGAAAGTAATCACCATCTACAGAAGCAATATAAAAAATAAGAAGCTGATGCATACTTGGACAACACAGCAATGCCAATACTACTCTACAGGCAATTGGAAACGTCTGCGTGCCGAAACGCCAAGCTCTCAAACGTTCATTGCGTTAACTTCCAATCCGAACCACCGATGCAACATAAAGTTCCTGCTGGCAGTATCCAACTCTCACAACTGGGTAAGGCAACCAGGAGGTCGATTTGATTCGCCTGCCCTCAGTACTATTACATAGTGGGATAACATGGCAGGCTTAAAGGCTTGTAATCTTTCGGATATGGTGTTGGGAATCAGGGCTTGTTTTCTTTTGGTGGCTTCTGGTTTAGGTTTTAGGGGGGGTTCTTGATACGGGCCTCGGGATTAGGATCATCCCAAGCTTTTGGCCAGCATTTTGC
The DNA here is from genome assembly GCA_003297005.1 of Symbiodinium sp. clade A Y106. Taxonomy (NCBI): domain Eukaryota; class Dinophyceae; order Suessiales; family Symbiodiniaceae; genus Symbiodinium; species Symbiodinium sp. clade A. The sequence continues at coordinate 170,027 of BGNK01000897.1, forward strand.
GGGCCAAGCAGCTGCCTGAAATGAGGCCTGGGCAGAAGATTCAGTCCCAAGACTTCAGCAAGCCCGAATACTTGGAGGTAAATGGGACCTAGTAAATAGGGTCATATTATAACGTAAACATACTTATTATAACTACTTACAACCCCAGGTAAGGCCTTACTTACTAAGTCTCAAGATGCCCTCGGGTATCCAAATAGAAAATAAAATCCCGACACAATGTAGCATTTACATACCTGGAAAATGATCTTCAACTACAGTTGAGGGAACGGTTCCTGCAGTAGGAAGCCGTGAAGCCAAAACCCGAGAAACCCAAATCATAGGGACCCTTGGGGAGAAGCAGGCCTTATTAAGTCCTTATTATAGGCATTGAGGCCCCCTACCCCCCTCCCCACTACCCCCCTAAGGGTCCTTATGACCAAAGCCAAGAGTGAGATTCTCATCTGCCGCACTATGGCCGAGCCAAGGCTGCCGTTATTACTACTGCTCCTGCGCCGACACATGGGAGTTTCCGAAAATGGGGGGACCCTGATATATTAGTTTAAATAGTAGAATACCTATTATGTGGACCCCAAAAGAAGGTACCCCTAATTTCCGGAAACTCCGACAGGCTCCTTCAACGACGAAAAATCTTGCTGCGGCTCCTCCTCCTCCTCCGCCGCCTACTATATTACTCACGAGGACACCGAGGACGACGATGACGACGACTGTACAACTACTGCTACTGCTCCTGCCACTGCTGCTGCTACTGTTGCTCCGGCTCAGTCCTACTCCTCGTCTCACCCCGGCCCCTAGCCTAAACCCCAAACCCTAAATCCTAAAGCCTAAACCGTGCTGCTACTGCCAGCCAGAGCTTCGAATTCCGATTGAGGCCCAGGCTCTTGGGGTGTTGGGTCTGGTGGGGTGCGGCGGCTGGGGCCAGTGGGGTGTAGCAGGGTTCGTTGTGGCTTAGGGTTTAGAGTTCGGGGGTTGTTTCCCACCAAAAGAAGCTCTTGCAAGGTTTGAAGCATCGGGTATCGCGTCAAAGGGGTGGTAGGCGGTAGGTGCCAATCCTATTGGGCATGTAAGGAAGAGTATTTCAAAGTTTCAAGGCTCCTACATTAGTTTTGCTCAGGACAGGGGAAACGACCACCCCTCAACCCTAAAAACCCTAAACCCGCGACTGCAATCGACAGCTTTGAGGCGGCGACGGCGAATTGAAGACCTCGGCCCGAGCTTTTTGTTTGTCAAAAACCCAGCTTCCCTCACGTGTCTTAGAAGTTCTCTCCGTTGCCTCCTACTTCGCAAGGATGAGGCCCTGCCATGTGTTTGGGGGTTTGTAGGGTTTTTTCCTGGTGCACTTCTGGCTGGAGTTTAAGGTTCAAGGTTTAGGTTGAGGGGATAATGAATGGTCATGCTAAGACTGCAAGATTGCTTTCGCTCTCATTACCGATGGACCGACCAAGGAACCTGGAACACTACTCAATATACGGTTTCCCATGAACCTCTGAGTAATGACGGCCATTCATTGATGCTGCTTGTGTTGCTCTTGTGAAGGTGGCAATCACGCATGATCGAACAGAAATACTTATAAACTTATAGATCTACCTCCTTTCTTCTGCAATAAGCGCCCCCCCCCCCCCCCCAAAAAAAAAAAAAAAGGAAAAATTTTCCAAAATAACCCAAAAAAAAAAACACAAAAATATAAAATATTCCCTTTTTGTAATCTAAGCCATTGATTCAATCATACCCTGCATAAACCTCCCTGAAANGTGCTTCTTGTGTTGCTCTTTTGAATGGGGCAATCACCCATGAAAGAAAAAAAATATTTTTAAAATTATATATCTCCCTCCCTTCTTCTGCAAAAAGCCCCCCCCCCCCCCCCCAAAAAAAAAAAAAAAGGTTCAAACTTTCCAAAATTGACCAAATATATAAGGCCAAAAAGTTTAAAGTTCTACCATTTGTTATCTAAGACCTCGTGTAACTTATAAGCTGCCATGAACCTCCAAGTAATGATGGTCATTCGGTGCAGGGTTGGGGGCTTCAGCAGGCTTCTCCTGTGGCGACCAACTGTGCCTGAAGCTCTGGCTTCACCCTAAACCCTTAACCCATAAACCCTAAACACCAGAAGTCGTAGGGTTTCGGGTTTAGGGTCCTGCCGAGAGGCAATTGAACTGTGGGAACTGAAGATGGACTGCTCAAGAAAGCAGTTATGTCCTTGCAGTCATCCAAAGTCTGGGCTCACGGCCAAAAATGCTCACAAAGGGCATGGACAGCCTTGGAATGCCGCGGATTCCGAACACTCCCTCCTAATCTTAGGTCAAGTAGTAAGAGGAGGAATGCAGCTTGCATGCCGCCAAATATCAAAGCAGCAAATGCACTCAACCGTAATCTGCAGCTGTCCCTACACCTGTGATGCGTGAAACGTGCATTGCCGTTTAAAGGTAAAGATCTCAACTTGCATCTGATCTGCGCCAGAAACACAATTGGTGTGGCCCTATGGAGAGGGACCTTGCCGCCTTATCCAAGTCCTTCCCTGACATCTTGAATGCAGCTAGCGATACGCACCGACCAGCATCACCACCAGGAGAGCCACTCGACTGCAAGGAAAGCAGAGCATTGAACTTTGAAGGTTCGGGCATGTCTCTAATTCGGTCGTTCGTGCAGGCCAAGCATTCCAAAACCACGACTAGTAGCATGTACGTGGTATTGCAGGTCGTAGGTATAGTCTAGTCGGTTAAGACTTAGACTTGTCAATACATGAGGAGTGCAACTGTTTTAGTTGGTCGTAGTCGTGATACTCCTGCTCCTCCTCCTCGTGGTCCTTCTCGCCCTCCTGTTTCTCCTGCTGCTTCTGCTGCTGCTGCTCCTGCCCATGCTCCTGCCTGTGCTCCTGACCCTGCACCTGCCCCTGCAACTGCAACGACTGAATCTGTAACTGCTGCTACTACTACTACTACTGCAAACACTGCTAACACTGCTACTACTACCACTACCACGACCACGACCGACCACGACCACCACCACCACCACCAGGACCAGGGCAGGGCACAGCAGGAGGGCAGGGGAGAGCAGGACTGTCAGTACCCCCCCACCCCCTACCAACCCCAACCCCCAGCCCTGCTACCCTCTACCCCTACCCCTACCCCAAACCTACTTCTAGCCCTACCCCCTACCCCCCCTACTAGCCCTACCCCTACCACCCCTATGCCCCTATACCCCTAACCCCTATTACCCCGACTACCCCTGCTACCCCTACCCCTACTACCCCTACTGCCCCTGCCCCAACCGCTACCGCTACGGCTGCTGCTTAGCGTCAGTGCTACTGCGACTGCGACTGCTGCTGCTACTGCTACTTGCACTGCAACTACTACTTCCACGGCCATTGCCGCTGCAATGCCACTGCTACTGCCACTGCCACTGCTACTAGTACTACTAGTGCTACTAGTACTACTAGTACTACTACTATTATTACTACTACTACTACTACGACTACTACTACTGCTACTACTACTACTACTACTGCTACTACTATCACCACTACTACTACTACTACTGCTACTACTACTGCTACTGCTACTGCTACTGCTACTGCTCCTGCTGCTACTGCTACTGCTCCTGCTGCTACTGCTCCTGCTACTGCTACTGCTGCTACTACTACTACTACTGCTACTACTACTACTCCTCCTGCTGCTGCTGCTACTACTACTACTTCTACTTCTACTGCTTGCTACTACTACTGCTACTACCACGACGACGACGACTACTACTACTTTTTTTGCTACTACTACTACTGCTACTACTACTACTACTACGGCAACTACTGCGACGACGACTTCTCGTACTTTCGTCGGCTGAACCTGCACCTAGATTCCGACAGTGGGCGTAGCCCTGGACCGTAAGTATGGGTTTGAGTTGTTGTGGGCTGTGGCTGGTAATTGGAAACGTAAGCCCTAGCTAAGCCAAACCCATCCTAACTTCCAAAAGCATCTGCAAGATTGGTTTAACGGTTTGCGGTGTCGGACATTGGCGTTTCTGGTGTGGGTTAGGGATCACATGGACAGCGATACACGACGATAACTGTACTACCATACCCAAAGCAGAAAGCCCTACTCCCCGTACAACATAAATCTTGTCGAATAAAGCGCTGAACTGAAAAACAAACTATGCTGCCGTGAGACATGTCACTGCCAGAGCAGCTTTCACCGAAGCACCAACAGCAAGCAAATTATAGCAAAATAGGATCGTAGGATCAGCCAGTCGTAGTACCAACCTGTAGAATAAGAGTACGACCTACGAAAGAAGCAGCAGTAGCGTCCAGCTAGACAATTGCAACACCCAGAAGAAGGCTAGCGTAGCAGGAACCACACCACGACAAGCACATGGCCACACAATTCGTAAGCCAGCAAAGGTATCATCGGCGGGTTTCGCTAGACCCTCAAGGCTAGCACCCCAAACACAAGACGTCGTCCAAAAACCCCTTGTAAAAGACCCGCACAACAAAATCGAACATAACCCTAAGCCCTAGACCCCAAATCCTGGGCCCTGCCTGTATTGCGACATGCTTGTGATGTCGGCCGCTGCCAGATCCAGTCACAGGAGATCTACGACCTAGAAACCCCAAGAAGCCCCCTGAAAAAAATGGTTGCTTCAGAAATCCGGGGTGCCAGTTCTAAATTGCGGCCCCTCATCTTCTGAAGCGCCCAAACTACTAAACTCCACGGTCTTCACGCGCGCATAAGTTTTGGTTTCGGTTGAACGAAGCTTCAACCCCAAACCCTGAAGCCTGATTTTGGAGGGACCGTACAGGGAGTTGTTGCTACTTCGTCACACCTCTATATTACCTGTCACTGCTCGCTCCAACCGCCAAACCCTAAACTTCGGACACGAAGTCCTAAGCTCTAAAACCTTAAGCCCTAAACCTAAATCCTGACTCCTAAATCAATATCTGGCCAACCTCCCACTTCTGATCGAAAAACGCCTTGAGCCGCCGCCGCAGGTGGTAGTCGTAGTAGTAGTAGTAGTAGTAGTAGTAGGAGGAGTAGGAGTAGGAGTAGGAGTAGGAGTAGGAGTAGTAGTAGTAGTAGTAGCAATAGCAGTAGTAGTAGTAGCAGCAGAAGTTGTAGTAGTAGTAGTAGTAGTAGTGGTAGTGGTAGTGGTAGTGGTAGTGGTAGGTAGTGGTAGTGGTAGTGGTAGTGGTAGCAGTAGTAGTAGTAGCAGGAGTAGTAGTAGTAGTAGCAATAGTAGCAGTAGTAGTAGTAGTAGTAGCAGTAGTAGTAGTAGGAGGAGTAGGAGTAGGAGTAGGAGTAGCAGTAGCAGTAGCAGTAGCAGCAGCACGGCCATGGGACTGGAAAGTGATAGTACGACCCATGGTAGTCAAACCTTTTCTGGCAAGAGAAGACTGTCCCCAAACTGTCTCACAGCCCAAGATAGTATTCCGGCCAGAATTTAGGGTTTAGGGTGGGTCAGATTCAGGGTTTAAGCTTCTTGTGGGGAGGGTTTAACGTTTAAGGCAGTCTTTGGTTTTTCGGGCGGTAGGGTCACGAGCAAGAATGCATTCAAATCTCACGCTGGAACCCGCCTGTTCCCGCGAATGCACACTACGGAGTTTGACGTTCAGGGTAAAGAGGTGCTCCTTGTTGCGTGGTGAATATTTTGAGCTCACACCCCATTCTTTACCGAGGATCCGCTAGAAACCGTCTCCCGGACAGCCAGATTCATTGGATCCCACAAACGCGTGGTCCTGACTCCCCCCAGTACTTGGGCAAAGCCTTTCGCCCGTAGTCCTGAATTCCGCTAGAAATTTGAAGAAACACTTTGGCCATGTTCCGAAATTCCCCGGGCACTTGGAAGCGGAATCTCGTCAGTATCCGCGGAAGCATTGTGGCCGTGTCCTGGTGGTCGTGGCCGTCCTGGTCGTGGTCGTCATGGTCGTCGTTGAGGATCTATGCTGCCCTCGCCCCCCCTGTCTCCCAAAGTGCATGGTCTACCTGCGCCCCAAACCCTACAGGTTATGACCCCTTAATCAGAGGGTAGTGATCCCCAGGTAGGGTTCAGGGTTGAACTCTCCAGCCGAAAGTCCTTATTCCTCACATTGAATCGTACATCCGCCTGCCGGCGTTTGCAAATCACCACATGCAGACAGGGTTTCAGAGTTCTGAGCACGAACATCTGAACCCCGTACCCCCAAAGCTTTTTTGGTGTCGAGCCCTCTCAAGGCCATTAACCCACCTATTAGGGACGGATATGTCTCTAAGACTCTAGCACCTAAAACCTTGGGCCACCAAAGCCCGTCTGCTGCTGAAACTCGCGCCACACCCGACTGAAATCCCTTGAAAGACCTTCCTTTTCTAGACCCGTCATGACGGGCTTTCACTTCACTCAGGAACACGCATGCCACTTTTCTGACCGCTGCACAGAAACCTGCTGGCTGGAAACAGGCGACGGTAGACGCATGACCCCTGACCCCAAAGCTAACAGTGACATCTCTTCCATGGTCCAACTTTGTTGCTCTACTGAAACCCTCAGGGCGTGATTGGAGCTCGCCCTACCCCAAATAGCCTACCTCTTTAGGCACTTCTAACTTCTATAAAGAAATCATAATAAGGAACTTAAAGAACAATAAAAAGGCAGGTTATTTAGGGTCCAGGTACACCCTAAGCCCCGTTTGAGAGGCGGCGAAGGACTTCCGGCAGTGACAGGAACTCCGACAGAGAGTCCCAGACCGGAAGTCCGGGCTCCTGGCGGTGTAGGTCTGTTTTTTTTTTTGTGTGTGTGTGTGTGTGTTTTTGGTTTTGGGGTTTAGGGTTCTAGGTCTTTTGGCGTGTTTTTTTTGTTTTGTGGATTAGGGTTTGTTTTAAATGTGTTCTGAGTTTTTGGGTGTTTTAGGGTTTAGGGCTGAAGGGTTCAGAACGCTGGTGTTTTAGAGGTTCCTCAAGGCTAGGATTTTTCGAACAAATCGCTGGTTCCGTTCAAGGGTTTACGGGTTGGAGGTCCAGGTTTTAGACTTTTTGGGGGTTGGTTTAGGGTCCGGGGTTAAGAGGCTAGTTTTTAAGGGCTCAGGGCTTAGGGGTTTCTATGCGGCCTTTTTGGGAAAGGAAATGTTCTATATGGGTGTTGCAAGACTTAGTGGGAGTTTGATGCTTATGGCTTCCTTTCAAACGCTTCTTTGAAGGGAGCGGCTGGGGTTCTAGAGGGCGGTTTAGCGGTTGTGGGTTTCTTATCGGTGCTTTGTCTCATTACTACTGGCCAAGAGGGTTGGTGGCTAAAGTTTGTGGCAGGACTTTACTAAACAGAAAAAAATAGTAGTGGAAAATATTACGACTATGGGCACATCTTTTGTACTGCGACTGCCTGAGGTAGCGGTTACCTTCACGGTTTGGGTTTTAGGAATCTGAGTGAGGCGCGAGGGGCTCAAGCTTCGGGGCGGGGTGGGGCCGCAAGGGCCATGTAGATCGGGGATTAATAACCCTCCATTTCTCTAAGGGCCTAATGGTAGCTCCCCTTCCTCATAGTAGAACCCTGTTAGGGAGTCTAGTGCCCAGGGGTGTACATGATGCTTAGTATCCCCAAAGTCGGAAAGCTCGATAACTGAGCGAAATAAACACAACATCCCGCAACTGAGACCCGGAAGCCTCGTATAAGGATGTTCCAGGATCTCAGTACTAAGTACCACAGGGTTTCGCGGAAACCTTAGGTATACGCGGGACATTTATATACCAATTATCCGGATTGCGTTATGAAAAACAATTCCCGAGGTCTACCTGCACGCTCCAAGTCTTGAAAGGCCGGACATGACAGAACCTCTGGGCTTAGAACGTGTTTCCAGCATTCTATTCACTACAACCTAGAAACCCAAAGCACTATTGCAAGAATTCAAAACTTGTTCAGGGCTCCTTGGCTGACTTCTGAACCCCTCCTATAAAAGTTAAACTCTTGGCCTCCTTATAATAGTTCATATAGAAAAGTTAAAGTCCTAGGAGCCTACCATAAGAATGCCAAGGTTCTATATTGGGGCTATGATTCTATACCAAGGTTTCGTGCTGCCACCTTGAGAACATGTTTAAGCAAAGACCTGGAACCACATTTAAACAAAAGAGCTCATAGGAGAATTCATGATAAGGAACGCTCGCGCACTGTACCTTTTTTTGCTGCCTGAGTCCATGTACAGGGCCCCCAAACCCTGAGCCCAACCTTAAACTTTAAACCCTGAAGCCATAATATAGGGACCTTAATAATTAGAATAGGGTTTTGGGGAATATGATACTAATTATAACTCTAATAAGGAACCCAAAATAGTATAGGTAATTATTAAGGCCCCTTCCTAAACCCTATAGATCCCTTAAAAGAACCCCTTAAGGATCCCTTTAATGGTGGTATTGGTAATTCTGAAGGCCCCTATATTGCACACAGAGCTCCTGGGCCTATACCCCTAAATCCCTTATAGAACCCTCATAAAATATAGTATCCCTTTTAAGGAGCCCTTTAAAGGACCCTACACAGAGCTCCTGGGCCAGCTCCTCCGCATCGAGGGGCGTCAGCTCCTCCACGGGTCCCTCCCAGCTCAGCTGCCCTGGGAGAAATGAGGGGTTTCGACGCTCACACTCGCACAGAGGCAGCAAGGCTCCACATAGAATGAGGGGTTTAGGGTGTAGCGTTTGGGGTTTAGGAGTTTAGGGGTTTGGGGGTTTGGGGTTTAGGGTTTAGAGGGGTGGCGAGCGGGGTTAGGGTTTTAGGGGTGTAGCAGCGTAGCATGGGTCTGCTGAACGCTGTGTGTGCAGAAATGCCCAAAACGCGGCCAAGCCAAAGCCAAACATTATACCAAGAGCAAAATTTAGGTTTCGCATTGGGGGTATGTTCTGGGCCGAAAGGCCCTGTCACAGATTTTCGGATCTTTGGCTTCCAAAGCCCCAATCCTTGTCCAGTTATCACCGAACCCTTGTTTAGTTGGAGACTTGCCCAAGTCGTGAAGGGCTGGGGGGCTCCCAGCCCTTGTGTATTTGGAGGCCGCCTCAAGTCGTGAAGGGTTGGGCGGCCCCCAACCCTTGTCCATTTGGACGAGTCGTGAAGGGTTGCGGGGTTGGAGACCAGCCCAAGTCATGAAGGGTTGGCGGCCCCAACCCTTGTCCAGTTGTCTGGAGGCTGCCTCAAGTCGTGGGGCCAACCCTTGTTCAGTTGTTGTTTTGTTGGAGACCAGCCCAAGTCGTGAAAGGTTGGGGGGCCCCAACGCTTGTCCATCTGGAGGCCACCTCAAGTCGTGAGTCGGAGGTGCATTTGGAGACCGCCTCAAGTCGTGAAGGGTTGGGAGCCTTGTCCATTTGGAGGCCGCCTCAAGTCGTGAAGGGTTGGCCCCAACCCTTGTCGATTTGGAGGCCGCCCCATGTCGTGAAGCGTTGGGGGCCCCCAACCCTCGTCCAGTTCTAGACCGCCCAAATCGTGAAGGATGCAACCCTGCCGTGCGAAGCCAAAATCCTAAAGTTTAGGGTTATTAAATATACACCTTTCACTCTTCACTCGGTTCCCTTCACTCATCACTCACAACCAGGACATTAGAGCCGAGCTCGGCGATGATAGCTTGGCGACCTTTCAGGAGTGTGCTCGCAAGCTCTGCAGCTCTAGCAGAGTTTAGGGGTGAGGATTTCCCCATGGCTGAGGGTTCTGGGAAAGCCAATCCCTAAAGCCACATGTCTACTATGCACCACATAGAGTTTAGGGGCGGGGTTTAAGGTATAAGGTTTAGGATGGTTTAGGGCTGACGGTTTAGGATGGCTTAAGGCTGAGGGTGTTTAGGGCCTAGGAGGCTTGTGGTTCGGCTGAACTTCTTACCGCACTTACACTCGGTGTCGATTTCAATCAAGGGTTTCCCTACGCATGCTGCCTCGACTTTCGATGCGTTCCACCTCGCGGTCCAAGGAGAAGTTGAGGCAGCACGCATGTATTCAAAACGAGGCAGCACGCACTTTCTTGACGAATGCTCCGTGATTTTCTGGTTTAGGGACGTTTAGGGGAGTCTTGGCTTGATCTAAAGATATTGCATTCCACCTCAGCTTTTTGTGCGCTACAGAGGCAGCACGCAAAAATCTTTGGAGCACGCTGTGCGAGGCAGCATGCATAGGGAAACCCTTGATTCAACAGCCCCCAAAACTGTTTATAATCAGGGCTTTATATTAGACCCTAAACCCTAACCCCAAAACTCATAACCCTAAACCCCTGAAAAAAAAGGACATCAGACATTATCCCAAATCGGTGCCTAGTTACAGCAACCTGGGAGTTTCGAGGTCGCCTTTCCGAATTGAGCTAAGCCAAAAACAGAGGGTTTAGGGGTTCAGGGCTTAGGCCCTAAGGTATCTGTGTTGTAGCTTTGGGGCCCTTTACAGGTAATTATGATTAGGCACCGCTGCAGGAACAATAAGGGTGACAATTTACAAAGTTTCCCAAAGTGCCACCTAGGTAATAGAGGTGCAAGAACCATTCGAACTTTTTGTTGGGCGGGGTACTCCATATACTATGGTTGTAATCAGGAGCCCGAAGGAATAGCATTGGTCTAAGTTCTCCAGCAAGCCCTTCCACATCTGGGTATCCTAATTTGTTCTACTTTTCAGTTCTTGATGAGGAGACCCCCAAATAAAACATGATCCCTCGTGGTAATTTGTTTACGCCCCTATACTAGTCGATTTCAGGCGACGCAGAACCTTCGAGACAGGCTCAGGGCTGCGGGTTATCATGGGGGCCCCAATACTTTTTAATGAAGGAATCTACTTGCATTAGTTTTAACGCTTCATATTCTGCTTTCTCGGTTGAGGGTTTAAGGCACCCATACTCAGCTGTTGAGACCCTAGCACCTCTCAAACGTAGAACCTGCCGCGGCTACGAACATCAGGATGACATAATATGACAAAATAAATTCTAATCTAGCCTTCAGGACATTACATTGCCTCACGGGGTTTTCTACTACTACAAATATAAATATAAATATAAGTATAAGTATAAGTATAAGTATAAATATAAATAGAAATAGAAATAGAAATAGAAATAGAAATATATATATATATATACATGTAGGATATATTGCAATTTGCATTTGCATTTATTCGAACCTTGTGTTATGTTACAGCATGTCACATTATGCTAGTATTTTACGGCTGCTAGTCCAGGTGGCCCATGAAGTCCACGACAGCAGAGCAATCCTCGCGACCCGGGCAAGCCAGAACGATAGGCGGGGCTGAACACTAAAACTGAAGGGTTTAGGGTTCAGGGTGTTTGGGGCTTTATGGGTTTCGACTCACACATTCGCTGAAGAGCTGGCATGTCTTCAGGCAATAGGTCGGCTGAGATTGTTACTTGGACACCAGAGAGCTCATGCAGGGTCCATATAAGCATCATTCCCACTCTCTTGCAAGACAAGTGCACGTCTTTGCGGATGCAGGTTTGTCCCATGTTGCACCTATAGGCGCAATATCCTCCTCCGCTGAAAAGCGGGATGATGATCGTCTCAGGAATCGTCTCATCCTCTGAATCCTGAAGGCACGGTCGCTCTCGGGCCTCTTCAGGGTCCTGCGGGTTCTCGCTGTGTCTCGCCAGCACCGAACGCAATGCTTGCAGCATCGAGGCACGCGTGGAACATTGGCGGCTCGGACATCATACATAGACCCCGGAAGGTGTATGTTTATATATAACTATATATATATGCACAGACTACAGACGCAGTTTTTCACGCACGTAAAGATCGAGGTAAATGATAGATGATATCATACCTCCATCCCTCTGCCAGTCTGGAATAACGGTCTGAGCAAGAATAGTGGCCTATCTCGGGGTCGGTCGGAGCTTTTGGTCTGCGGGCTGATATCCCTCTTTCCGAGGTTTTGAGCTGGGCACCATCGGGGATTAGCCGGTTATGAGTTTTATAGTTGTTGCCTTGATGATTGGAGCGACTGCAGCTCCCTTTCTGGTGCATACATGCTGAGCAATTTATGGGTTTTGGGTTTAGGAGTTTAGGGGTTTGGGACCTACTTTTGGGTTTGGGCTTTAGGTACTCTGTAGGGTTTGGAGCTACAGGTACGACTCAGTGTGGTTCCAAGGGGAGAGTTTGGGTGCTATCAACAAAACGTTGCCATGAACTCACTCATTTGAGACCCCGCAATAATACAGCTAGCTTCAGAGTTTAGGGTTTAGGGCTTAGGGTTTAGCTCAGCTAACACCTTCCCGTTCGCGGTCTACAAACGAAGCCACACCCATAAAGATAATTGAAAGAGTCTTTGAGCTGTACATACCTTGAAGCCATGGAGTGCAATCGATAACATACATCTATAGAACCCTATAGAATCTCATATTGACAAAACACTGGTATACCCTTGTAACACCTTGAAGACCCTCATCAAAACAATCTAATGACAAAGGGCTTTGCAGGAAAACTGGGGGTCGCCTCCTGAAGGGCTTAGGGCTTCGGATTTAGGGTTTGGGGTTTCCACTCGCACACTCGCTCAACACAGGCACGGCTTCATGAGGTCAGGTTGCTTTGGGGTTTAGGGTTTAGGGTTTGGGGCTTAGGGTTCACGGTTTTAGAAAGCATGTCGAGGGCTGTGAATCAGTGAAGCTCGGGAGGTGCGACACGCAAGAGGGATACTACAGGGCCCCGAAATTCAGATGGACAGCGATTTCGAATGTTATCGGTATCACAGGATCCTGAATGTGCCATCTTTCAATCCTATGAAACATTTAACACCTCGAATCAATCCTACAGACAACGATCCCAATTCCCACAAGCCCTGCCCCGGGGTCCGCATGAAGAGAGAAGAGCACGCCAACCTGGGGCACAGCGAACCAAAAAACCACAGAAGGAATCGAACGGCTTCGGGTAATCACGAAGCCGGTGAATCCTTTCAAGGTTTTCATGCCTGATGCTAGCGACGGGTTAGCAAGGTTCCAGCAGTACTTTAGGCCATTCGGGGCTTTTTGGATGTACTGAAAGCATTGAACATCAGAGAAGGTTGGTTTGGGGGTCCGGGTTTTGGATTCCGTCGCGGGAAAATCTATCTACATGTATGTATGCATGCATGCATGCAAGCATGCCTGTGTGGATGGATGCATGCATTGCTTGATGATTTTTTTAATGATTGCTTGATTGGTTGGTTGATTGATTGATTGACTGACTGACTGCACGGGTTGAAGAGGCTTGAAGCCCCAAGCCCTTGTATATCAGCTCGGAAAGGAACCCTCACCGAACCGTCTGTAGCGCACTTTGAAGGAACCATGAAAGAACTACGAACCAAAGGATCCCATTTCTTTGATTTGGATCCCCGATGGATCCTGTTGAGGAAAAGGAACCGCTGTCGCTCTCGGCTCCGCCCACGCTGAGTCACAGCACCCATGCTGTGTGCTAGAGAAAAAGAACTTTAAACTTTAAACTAAGCAAAAGCATTCTTTCTGCCCTAAACCCCTAAACCCTAAAGCCCAAACCCTAAACCCTAAAACCCTAAAGCCAAAACACTAAGCCCTAAAGCCCTTTTTGAGCACGGACTCGAGTTGTATGCCGGCCGGACCACACCTGAGGGCAAAGCCTTCTCAAGAGAAACTGAGGGATGCAGTTGCAGGTGTGTCCACTAGATCTACGGAAGAAACATGCATTCACCTATCTGATGGTTATTCATAGGAAGAGTGCCGACTAAGACGTTCAAGACGTTTACTTCGCCACTGCTACCTCGCCACACGTTTGGCCTCTCTCTGCTGTTCCTTGAAGGTCTCAATGTCGTCACGGTCGTCAGGCTTCACTTGCACTAGCCCCTTCGGGGAGGCCATGTCGTCGTACCCATCCACACAATGCCCGGCTTGCTCATTAGATTGTGTCTGAAGCTCTGGCTTGCTGGCATTGCTAGAGCCATGTCGCGGGAGCAACTGCTGTGTCATCACTTGTACCATTTCCTCGTATTCGCCAATCTTCAACTGGAGCTGTCCCAATGTAGCAAGAAAGTATTCCTGCAGGTCGGCCATGATGTCAGCATCAGTCTGACAACCGGCATCAACCTGGAAAGCTTCATCTTGGTCACTGGGAATCACCTCACTCAAAAGAAAAACCTTTCGTTTCCTTGCACATACGCACGCATCATCCTCGTTCCCTTTGCGAGCCAAAGCCAGAGCAGTACTCACGTAATCAGCGATCGTGCTGAGACCGATCTGTCGCGCCTTCCGCAGCGCATAGCCAAGGCAGGAAACAAGCTTGCGCTCAGCACAGGCCGGGAAATCCAATCACGTGCAGTAACCCTGCAAGGGGGTTGCCCATTTGGGCCTCGTAGCCAAACTTGAGCCTTATAGGGCTAAACCCTAAACCCCAAACCCTAAAACCCTAAACCCAAAGCCCGAAAGCCCTAAAACCCTAAGCCCGAAGCCCCAAAGCCCTAAACCCCAAGGCCTCGCCGCGACGGCGCACCGCGGCGCCCGGGCGCGAGACGCTCTGGACAGAAAGGCGGCCTTGATAGGGATCCCTTAAAGGGATCTATATATATATATAAGCTCCTAAAGGGATCTACAGGCTTGTTTGGGATTTGTATACGGGATGGGTAAAGCTGTTTATAAAGGGAAAGGGCTCCTTCAAAGGGTTTTATAAGGTATTTTGACGGGTTTACATAGGGCTTAGGGGAGCTGTTGGGCTCCTTTAAAGGGATCTTAAGGGCCCATTTTACAGGGATCTTTCGGGCTCCTACAAGTGAAGGAATCCATTTAGGGCTTAGGGCTTATAGGTTCGAGGGCTTCGGGGCTTACAATCGGAACGTGAAAGAGATCTATTCGGAATATATACAGGTATATATGCACGTGTGTGTATCCACACATACATACATATGTATATATATATACACATACATACATATGTAGTTTTGTCAAGGGATGTAGAGTGGCCCTTCAGAAAGATCCTTACTTAAAGCGTGCAATAAGGAGTTCATAAGGTTGAACAGAGTTTGCTACGGTTTTTGTTAGGGTTTCGTAAGGGCTTTATAAGGGCTTCTTAGACAAGGGGCTTGGTTTCCAAAAAACCCACTATACACCTGAAGGTGCTGCATAGAAACGCGCAAGAAACCATTAACATGCCTGAAGACATCAAGGAAAACGAACAGCCCAGGCGAGTTTATGGCTGAGGGCTAATCTGGGTTCTTCTTAAAGGATGTAATTTAAGTAACCATAATAGGGATCTATAGTTAATAGTATGGTTTCCTTATTATGGTATTTTAAAAATAAAAATCCTCAACAAGAACCCAGATGCATTCTGTCTGCACCCCTCAGCCCTGGAGTCTGGCAGCTCAAAGCACTGAACCAAGTAGAACATCCCTAAAGGGTGGTTGTCAAAATTATGGTCCGTTTTGGGGTACCCTAAATAATAGGTGCCGTATTATAATAAGGACCCAAAAAAGGACCATAATTTTGACAACCACCCTAAAACCAGGAACTGTGGACACCCTTGTCATTATGCTGGCCGATTCCTAAACCCTCTCTCTTAAATCCTATACACCCTAACCCGTTGAAGTTTAACCCGAAAAAAATAAGCCCTAAATATGCTAGCCCGAGAAGTTTGTCTTGCATCCAGCCTGCTGCCTCTGCTGGGATCCTAACGAAGGCCCAGGACGAGGCTCTGAGCTTGCCGTCCTCAAGCCCCGATAATGTAGGAACCAGGGGGTACCTTAGGGTTCCTTTAAGGGTTGCTAGAAGGGTACTATAAAGGTTTTTTTTAAAGGGCTCTATAAGGGGTATATAATGTAGGAACCTGATTAAGAAACCCTGGCCCTTTAACACCAATATATTAGGATTCATATAAGGAACCCTAATAAAGGCCCAAGGTTTCTTAATCAGGTTCCTACATTACGGAGAGTAGATTCGTAAGGGGGCGAGAGTTTAAGAAACTCAATGCTAGTTACTTCGACCTGACAGTAAGCCCACCCCACCCGCCTGCTGCCAGCTCTTTCTGGAGCCTGACGCTGGAAGCGCAAGGAAAAGCCAGACTGCCCCGGTGGGGTTTGGGGTTTCGGGTCTAAGGGTTATAATTGAGATTGCCTGCTCCGGCAACCATTAGGGCTCATGGAAATAATTATTTCTGTGATTGTGCTGTGATTGTGGCTGTGATTTTGTCTGTGGTTTGTCTGTGATTATATCTGTGANTCACAGCCGAATCACAGCCAAGTCATAGAGGCCAGGGGTCCAGGCCGGATCCTAGCTCCGGGCTGTGATTTGGCTGTGATTTTGCTGTGTTTTGGCTGTGATTTGCCTGTGATGAAGCGGGTTCCCGAATCACAGACAAATCACAGCAAAATCACAGCCGAATCACAGCCAAATCATAGAGGCCAGGGGTCCAGGCCGTATCCTAGCTCCGGGCTGTGATTTGGTTGTGATTTTGCTGTGATTTCGCTGTGATTTGGCTGCGGAAGCGGGTTCCCGAATCACAGCCAAATCACAGCAAAATCACAGCCAAACCACAGCCGAATCACAGCCAAATCATTGAGGCCAGGGGGCCAGGCCGGATCCTAGCTCCGGGCTGTGATTTGACTGGGATTTGTTGTGATTTGGCTGTGATTTTGCTGCTGAATTGGCTGTGATTTCGCTGTGATTTGGCTGCGGAAGCGGGTTCCCGAATCACAGCAAAAGCACAGAAAAGGCACAGCCCAAATCACAGTCA